>JAODAL010045369.1:0-32003 GCA_025379985.1 Phyllomedusa bahiana
TGTTTGGGGCAGATCTACTCGGGTAGGCTGCTTGTACTGGACATAACTCACGAGGGGTGCTCTTTGACTTCCACTCAACAACTCACAGTTTCATGGGTGTACTACAGGTGGGACTTTACTTTTGGCATGCCTCCTCCTAACTTGTTTTCCAATCTGATCATGATATTCACTATATAGACACTCCACTTGATTTGAGAGGTCTCTTTTAACGGTACTCCCCTGCTTTTTGGACACTGCCCCCATACTTTGGTGGGCAAACTTTCTTTACTTCTTGGCTGGGCTGGCTGAAATTTTTGCAGGCAAAACAGCAAAGTAGCGCCTGGGTGATGACAAGATAGCTGCAAGATGGCAGCAAGTCAGCGATAATTGTAAATCCACATGGTTGGCTGTTAAAGGAACAGTTCCAATACTCACATAAGCCCATAGTTGGTAATAAAGATATTGAGGGATGTCCTTCTGGCTCAGATGACAAATTCATGGTGGCAAATTTAAGGTGGCTGATTAACCCTTGTTGAAGTGGTATAGCAGGGACAGCTGACATCTTGGTAGGCACAGAAGATTCATCCTTTTCATGATACCAAAACTTGTGGTGGGCCATGGGGCAAGCAGCGGAGAGGAAAAGGGGGCGATGAAGGTATGGCACTGAGCCCTCTCACACTTGTCACGGTGATGGTCTTCCTTTGGCCTCAGCAAAATGTGGGGGTAACTTTAGCTTGAATGTAGATGTTATCAACCCACGGGGCACACTCAATTATAGTGGCAGCAATCCTCCTGCTGTATTGATGTTGTGGTGTTGTAGGGAGGCACCCATGATGTTGTGCAGTAGAAGCAGGAGGATAATGAAGGGTTAACAATTAAACATGAACAGTCCTTTGTATGTACTGACAAGATGCTATACACAGACTTTCTTTAACTTTTTTTACACTCTTTTCTCCACAAGTGTTGCAGCTGGCAGCCATAGAGTTCCCTTTTTAAATATATCCCTTATTCTGATGCAGTGTGGTACTACAAGGAGTATTCTGACCCCATGAGTACTGACATCCTATAGAAACTTCCAGATAGAACTGGATATAGACAGGCCAGGCCAACAGCAAACAACTGGGCACCCGTCTGGGTAGTAGACCAGCAGGGGACTATCTCTGCACTACCTCTAATGTATACTTGCCAGTGTACCTGTCTAGGGATACCTCCATGCTGTTTCTGGTAACAACTCCATCCAAAGATTGATTAGAATCTTCCTAGAAAGCTGTGTCCAATAGCTAGTCCATGGACATACCTTCTGCAGTCTATCAGAGGTCCAGGTCCAAAAGGGTTAACTTCCTTCCTTCATCTGGAAGAATAGCATCTGCAGCTAAACACTGAACATCCACTATAATAAACTAGGGCCTATTCATAAACTTTATTAGATTCCCACACCTACCTCCCCTCCCATTAATCTTCATAACAATCAGCTCTCCAATGATTGCACGCTGAACACTTTTATAAAAATCACAGTGACTTAGCAAATCTTATTACAATACACACAACCCACCACAATGTTCACTTAAAAGTCATGTCACCAGTGGTTAGTATACACAGGGAGTCCAAAAGTACACAGGGGGTTAAGCTCCTGTATACTACAAGCACAACACAGAGTAATAAGAGACAATGTTCAAGAATTGTTTTATACAGAGAACACTAAGGATTTACTAAAACAGACATGTCAGGAATGGCCACAAGTCATCTTTATTAGCAAATGACACACTCACTTTGAACTCAGGATATTATAACAAATTAACCAGATCAGTTGGAGACTCCCTTTCAGTCCCTGTTGTGAGTTAACAATTTTTTATGTTCCTGTGTTTACTCTGTGCAATCCCTATTTGAGCATACATTATATAAGAGTATATAAGAGTCAATACTTAGGCATTACAACTATGTCATAGCTTTGCAGATGTGTTTTCGAATTAGTTGTCTCTTTAAAGGCTACATCATTACAGGCCTATCAATGTATTTATGTATTGATTTTACCTTTACTATTTTATGTCTTTACACCCAGTGGTGCTGCTTTTTTAAGACATTGTTGTAAATTACTCAAGCTGCAGTAGATAATCTTAGAGATTGATGCTTTTAATTACATTTCAATAATGGAAGTACCCAGTATAGTTAAATGCTTCTATTGAAGTTTAGCAAAATGTACTGCCAATTGTATTTAAGTGAGAGATATGTATCTTCTGAAGCAATTATATATTGGATCCAGATTAGATTTCTCAGTTTATGTTTCTCAGTTGATGTCTTGTTTGGGAAAAAGTCTTAGATGATATGATTCAGGCAGCTCATATGCATACTGTATCTACAAAAGACCTTTTTGCATTTTAAAAGGTTAAAGGGGTTTCAGCACAATGGCATTTTATGCCTGGTTTTTCCTGCTTCAGCTTTCATTGTGTTCAAAAAAGTGTATGTATGATTTATATGAACTGCGTTATCATGTGAACCTACAGGCTTGGCATCACCATGCCTTTCTCCACAGTGTGCTCACTCTAGTCAAACAAAGGTGTGTTTATGTAAACAGCTGTGAGCAGCTACAGTGTAGCTGAATTTTTAGCACTTCTGCCTTCCAGCATAGGGAGCCTAGGTTCAAATACCTGCACGAACCAAACATGGATTTTTTTCTCAATGCACATAATTGATTGTGGTTTAATTTTTATTTTTATTTGTTTGACTAATTACTAAGAAGTACAGAGGAAGGAAGTAGAATGACAGCACCTGGGGCTGAACACTTGCTCAGCATTGTGTGTTATAACTAATCTGGAGAGACTGACAGTAGCTGCCTAAAAGGAGAGGTGTCTGAGCATGTGAGGCCAAGACTGATGAGCTCTCTTCACTGGCTGTACACTATGGATCACTAAGATAATAGGTGAAACAAAAATGGTACATAATCTTTAATAATAATGGGTATGTCCCAAAGGATTGGCGCATAGCAAATGTGGTGCTAATATTCAAAAAGAGATGTCAAAAAGTGACCCTGGAAACTATAAACTCATAGGTTTAACCTCTGTTGAAGGTAAAATATTTGAAGGTTTTCTAAAAGATACTATATTGAAATATCTCTGTAAGGGTTCGGTGGATTCGCTGGACCACCACAAGTGATGATAGTTAAGCCACGCCAGGGAGCGGAGTCTAAGTAGCCCCTGGTATTCACCAGAGCCCGCAGCAAAGCGGGATGGACTTGCTGAGGCGTGAGGCTACCAGGTCGCTACCCCTGACGTGACTTGCTTGCGATGGCGGCCGGGGTACTGCATGGTACAAAATCGTAATCCAGAGGCGTAGTCGGGGACAGGCAGAAGGTCAGGGCAGGCGGCAAAGGTTCGTGGTCAGAGACAGGCAGAAGGTCAGGGCAGGCGGCAAACAGGCAAGGTCAGGAAATGTAGCGGAACGGACTGGTACACGGCTAATCAATATGGACTCCAACACTCTCTAACGACACGGAACGCACACCAACAATCTGGCAGAGAGTGCTGGGGGCGTATTCCTTATATAGGACCAGCGCCCGGCAATAGACCAATTACCGGGACACTGGTCCTTTAATCCAGACCAGCCGTCGCGCGCACGCCCTAGGGAGCGGGTACGCGCGGCGGCGGCCGGGACGGCCAGGCTCAGCGTACACAGAAGCGTGGACTGGTAAGTGAGTCGGTGCCCTGGAAGTAGGGGGATGATCGCAGGCAACCGCGGCACCCGCGCCGGACCCCCTGCAGGCAGGGGGGCGGCCGCGGGGAGCAGCGGTGCCCGTGACCCCCATGACCATGTCACTGAAAATAAATGTATAACGCCATTCCAGCATGGGGTTATGAAAGATCGGTCATGTCAATCTAGTTCCAGACTAGATTGGGGTGAGGCATTGGTATCATATACCTAGATTTTTCTAAAGCATTTGATACTATACCACATAAAAGGTTGTCAGGTAAGAAGAGAATGTTTAGACGGGGGGAAAATGTGTGCAAATGGTTAAGTAACTGGCTCAGTGATAGAAAACAAAGGATGGTGATTTAAGGTACCTACTCGGACTGGATTTCTGCTACCAGTGGGGTATCACAGGGGTAAGTATTTGGTCCTATTCTCTTTAATATATTCATTAATGACCTTATATATGATTTGCACAATAGATTATCAATCTTTGCATATGATACTAAGCTCTGTAAAGTAATCAACAATAGTGATGAGCAATCACTAAAAAAAAATCTAGATCGAGCCGATTGTCAATTTTAAAGAAAATCGTGTCGATTTTCGATCTCGATCAATCTTCGATTCCCATTAAAGTCAATGGGAGAAGATGATCAGGTTCATTTTTATACCGAAACAGGTGAGGAGAAGCTGGAATTACCATCCAGAACAACAAACTGTATACATGGTACAACTTAGTGAAGAAAAGTTGGCTCTAAGAGTGACAGAAAAAATTCACAGGCTAAAATACTTCATTCTTTTCAATGGCTAACTGGAAAGATGAGGACAGCGTAGCTATAGCAGGTATAGCGGTAGCAGCTGCTATGGCTCCGTTTGACACATAAGAAGACATCAGTATCACTTTTTTCACCAGGGCCCAAGAACATGTCATATATGTGGTGGCAGCAAGAACATCCCAATGGGGAACATGGAGGTTCAGCTGGCAGGGCTGTAGTTCTAGTGAGTGCAGTGGTAGCCAGGGCTGCCATCAGTCATCTATTAACCGTTTCAGGATCCTTGCAGCTAAATCAAATGGGGCCCCCACCCATTACTAGTTCCTATTTTTAACATATCACTGGGCCCCTTTTTGATTAGGGCCACTGACAGGAGTACTGCCCTATTGGCACCCCTGGCACCCCTTTTACAGTAGCCTAACACCGAAACCAGCAAAAATGACATTTTGGACACTCATAATAAAATTTGCATAAAGAAATGAGTATTTGGAATAAGATTTTTTTCAAAAGGACCATTGATTTTTTCAATGTCTAATTTGTATTTCACATTGTAAAGAAGACATGCTACAGTTTACTAGTTGGTGACATCGGCACCAAAATCATCAGAGATTCATGCTTGATTCATTTTGATAAATGTCAAACGATCCACATTCTCAGGGGAAAGATGGATACTTTTGTCAGATACCACCCCGCCAGCTGTGCTGAATGTGCGTTCTGAGATGATGCTGGCTGCTGGGCAGGATAACACTTCTATGGCGTGTCGAGCAAGCTCAGGCCATTCATCCAGTTTGGACACCCAGAAGTCGATTTGGTCCAGACCAATTCCAAAAACATTGGGATTGAGACAGAGGTAGTCATGGACCATGGTCTTAAGGCGGTCTCTGTGTGTCTGAATGCTGCCCTTCCTTACAGGCATTGGTAAGGTGGTAAATAACGATTGCCACATGCCACCCAGTAGGTTTCTACCACACTGCCTGCTGATGCTATTGCCATTCTACTGCTAGCACATTGCTGACGTTGTTCCACCGTGACATTAGAACGTGAAGAAGATGCAACAGATGTCTCGAGTTGGTCAATGAACACTGTCTAAAATTCCAGCATTCTACAGCCCTGAACCCGGAACCACCGCCTAAAGAAGACCTATAAATTTGGGAAACAGTCGGGCCTTCTAGATCCTTTGGCGAGTAAGGCTCTCATTCCGCATCTGTGACAATGGCATTTTCCTGACTGACTGTTTTGGTGGAGTCTTCAAAACTGGCAATTAAGGTGCAGACATCTTTCACCTGCCTCCACTCTCTATGGCTAAACACCCCGAAGTCTGCACCACTGCTCGTCAGACCATACGACACTTCATACTGCATAATTGCATTACGTTGCTGCCACAATCGCTGGAACATGTGGAGAGTGGAATTGCAGTGTTTTGCCACGTCTACAATGGGACAGTTGACGGGGAGGGCCAGATAACGCTGCCAGTTGGGCCAAAGCAGGGTGTGAGCACCGGAAGTGTGATCTAAGACCTCGAGCCTTCCTCAGCAGACAGTCAAAACCCAGGTAGCACTTGAGAAATTTCTACACAACCAGGTTCATGACATGTGCAAGGCAAGGGATGTTCATAAGTTTACTGATCTTAAGGGCAGCAACGAGATTTTTCACGTTGTCGCACACCACCTTGCCTGGCGCCAGGTTCTTAGCACCCAGACACTGGTCGGTCTCAGTGCGCAGAGCCGTCTACAGCTCTTGACCTGTGTGTTGACAGTTTCCAAGGCGCATTAATTTCAGAACAGCCTGGTTTCTCTTGGCACGTGATGCTACCCGTGGAGGTTGGGGATCTGGAACATGCACCATCCCAGCAAAGGGGAAGAGTGTCCGCCGAGCCCGAGACCCTTCATCATCACCAGCAACAATGTCATCCACATAACTCACCCAGTGAACAGTCAGTGAGATCTAATGCCCTTGACCGTGCTTACTAGTCCATGTGTCTGTAGTGAGATGGACTTTTGTGTACACAGATACAGCCAACGCACTGGAGATTTTTTCTGCCAGGTGACTGGCAAGGGCAAGGATAGCTTTTCTGGCAAGGAAATGCCTGATCAGCATCTGGTATTGGAGGCATGCCAGGGCCATGACATGGCGGAACCCATCTGTGTCCACCAGGTGGAAAGGCAACATTTCCAAGGCAAAAAGCCTGGCAATGTCGACATTCAGCCTTTTTGCTTTCAGATGGTTGGGGTTAAAGCGTTTCTTATGGTCCCACAACTGGTACACTGAAGACTGGCTGCCAGACTGGCCGCTGTACGGTGTGCAGGTCAAACTGGTGGAAGGAAAAGGGGTAGGCTGTGTTGGTGTGTAGGCTGGGTAAGTGGTGGCGGTGAGAATCAGCCGACAATGTCTGGGACTGGGAATGGTGCTTGCTCATGCTGCTCCAGCACATCGGCAGCAAAGGACCTCTTGGTCTTGGAAGTGGCGGAGGAGGAGGAGACAGAGAATGTCACAGTGGTTGGAAGCCCTGGACATGTGTGGCCTTTTTTCTCCAAGTGACTCCTCCACATCAATTCATGCTTTAGATGCATGTGCCTGTTCATGTTCGTGGTTAACCTCTTTAGAGTCTTTCCTCTACTGACGTGTTGACGGCAAATCCAGCATATGATGTGAGGCGGCGAATCTGAGGCTTGACGAAAAAAGGCCCAGGCTTCACAGGTCCTGGATCTCTTCCACGGTGAAAACCTAGTAGTGGTTTTGCCTCTGCCACCACTGACCATGGCTGGCGGATTAATGTCAGTGGACTTGTGCGACTTCCATCTCCTCTTCTGAGGGCAGACCCGTACTGACATTACCCCATCATCCTCCTCCTCCACTGGTGAGGTGCTCACAAGCAACTACTGCTGAAAGACCACATTGGATCGGCAATGTTATTAACATCATCATCACAGGTGACTTCCTCATCCTGACAGTCTACATCCTCAAGCTGCAGGCTAGAAGCCACAGTCACAGCGAGGCATTGCTGACTGCTCAGGATTTCTGCCGACTGACCAGCTTCCTTTTCCTTCTCTGAGGGCATCAGCGATTGGGCGTTACAGCAGACAAAACCATCCTCTCTTGATATTTTGAAATGGTTTCTGACCCCAACCACATTGTGTCATCAAAGTGATCTTCAGAATCTGGATTATATGGAGCGGGCTGTATATTGGTTGACATTTGGGCACTGTTTGCTTTAGGTTGGACTGATGATGATGATGATGATGATGACGACGGCATTTTGTGGCCGTGACTAAGAGGACGAGGAGGTAAAACCGCTCGATTCAGGTTGTGTTAACCACTGAAGAACAGATTGGCGACGCTCTTCAGTACTGAGTTTCACAGGGAACCAGCCAAACGATGACAGGCCTGATGGTCCTGCAATTGATGATGTGCTTGCTTGTGTGTTGTCCGGAGCGTTGGAAGGAGCACCTTGTCACGTACCTCTAGCTCCACGTCCTACGCCTCTCCTTGCTCGCTCATCACCTCTAGTTCATTCCATGTTCAAAAAGATAAATATTAAAAAGATCAAGATTTGTTCACAGTCTCTTACTGAAAAACTGTACTCCAAAGACAGCAAATCACAAATGTTCTTAAATTCCTATAATTTCCAACTGGCAAATAGGGTTAGAAACATAATTTTTTTTAAATGGAATATCTATGAAATGTCTATATCTATGAACCTTGACACAAAATCACATTGTGTCATCAAGAATCTTCATATATTGTAACTGGCAACGGGATTAGAAATTTTACATTGGCTTTTTGTTATTAAGGAATATCTGTAGAAATTGTGTGGTCTTATGGAGAACCTGAGACCAAAATCATCAGTTGTTTTGAATGCCTAAACTTTGCAACAACCATCTAGGTTTAGAAATATAATTTTTTCTATGGAATATCTGTGAAATGTGGTTTTATGGAAGAACCCTGACACAAAATCAACAGTGTTTATGAATCATTATACTTTGCAACTGGCACCTAGGATAAGAAACTGAATCTTTTCTATGGAATATCTGTGAAATGGAAGAACAGTGTCATGTACACCTGCTGTCCCACCAAAACTGCAGCAAGGAAATTTTGGGCATGGAATGACATTTTCTGCAAGAAGCCAGTATATCACAGCGTTTTATTTTGAGAGGTTTGCTAACAGTGTCTTGTGCACAAGCTGCCTCCTCAAAACTGCAGCAAGCAGGAAACTTTTTGGACAATGCAAAGATGCAGTATGCAGCAATATCAAAACCCTATCTACTACTGTCTAGAATTCCCTTATCTTGCTGTCCCCCAACGCTAATGAATCCATCTAGCAGCTTTTCCTTTGTGAAATCACTGGAAAATGATGTGTCTGCCTGCTTTGAAACAAGCACAGCAGAGAGAGCACTGTGTTCATTTCACAGTCTCTAATCATAATGGCATCCACCAGGAAATACAGTGACATACATAAAACATGGTCATGTGATTTTAGCAGCCAATGATATCCCTACCCCATCAGCGGTAACATTTTTGACCCCCTCTGTGCTCTTCACTGACTGGCTGGCCACCAAAAGTACAGGAAACAGTGAAAATAGCTCGATCTTAATTCTCAATCTCATTTTTTTACCCGATTTGAGGAAAAAAATCGGATCGGATTGAAAGTGAGAAAAATGTAAAAATCAACTCGAATTTCGCTTTTCTCGATTAAATCGCTCAACGCTAATCAACTAAGAAGAGGATAAGGTTTAATTACAAAAGGATCTAGATACGTTGTAGATCTGGGCAGAGAAGTGGCAGATGAGGTTTAGCACAGATTAATGCAAGATTATGCACATGGGAAGGAAAAATCCAAACCATGATTACTTGTTAAATGAAAAAACGCTAGTGAAAAATGACATGTAGAAGGACTTGGGAATCTTAGTGGACAGAAAACTTAATTGTAGCAGCTAGTGTCAGACAGCAGCTCCCAAGGCAAACAGGATCATAGAGAGTCTTAAAAGGAGCATAGATGCATAGGATGAGAACATCGTTGTCCCATTATACAAGTCACTGGTCAGACCACGCATGGAATATTGTGTATAGTTTTGGGCACCAGTGCATAGGAAAAACATTGTGGAACTTGAAAAGGGTTAAAGGGAGGCAACAAAAGTAATAAAAAGACTGGGTGGACTGCAATACTTAGGGTTATTTAGCTTAGAGAAAAGATGGCTTCAGGGGACATAATAAATATGTATAAATATATCAAAAGTCAATATAAAGATCTCTCCCAAGAAATACTTATACCCAGGACTGTATCTAGAACAAGGGGGCGTCCTCAACGTTTTGAGAAAAGAAAGTTTTTATATAAACATAGAAGGGATTCTTTACTGTAAAGGCAGAGAGACTATGGAACTCTCTGCCAGAGGATCTTCTCATGGTGAATTCACTAACAAAGTTCAAAAAAGATCCGGATGCATGCCCTGACCTTCTTGTCTGTGACCAGACTATGTCTTCACTTGTCCATCCTGTACCTCATTGGTACCTTGGCTGTCACCACCAGCAACCACGTAAGGGGTAGTGACATTGTAGTTCCATCTCAAGTCCATCTCGCCTTGCAGTGGGCTCAGGTGAAAACTGGAGAGATCCTTAGGCAAAGATGGCCGCGGTGTCTAAATGAATGAATAATGATGCTACGCACTGTTCTTCATTCCGATCGGGACATCAGCGGTGAGATCGCTGAGTCCCAATGCCTAGACATGGCAGCGGGAAGCCTTGTGAAGGCCTCCATCGCTGCCATGTTCTCGTTTGCCCCACTTCTGGCACCAGGCAGGAAGTGGGGAAACCACCTTCTTGGTACAACCTAATGCATTTTCTATGCAATGCATTAGGCTGTATTAACAATCGCGCCCCAAAGTGGTGAAGCGCCATAGAGGGACTCAATGTTAAAGTAAATAAAATAAAGTTTTAAAGTGTAAAAAAAAAAAGGATTAAAGGTTCAAATCACCCCCCTTTCGCCATTATACAAATAAAAACAATAAAATAATAAAAAAGTTACACATATTTGGTATCGCCGTGTCCGTAAAAGTCCGGTCTATAAAAATATAACATCATTTATCCCATATTCTGAACACTGTAGAAGAAAACAAATTCCAAATGTCAAAATTGTGTTTTTAGTGGTAGCACAAAATGGTGTTGTGGAGCAAATTTCAAATATAGAAAATGTTTGGAATTTTTTTACGGTACAAAAACATAATGGAAATCCTACACGTTTGGTATTGGCGGATGCGTATCAACCTGTAGAATACAGATGAGACATTATATTTACAGAAGATTGAACGTCGTAAAAGCCAAACACCCGCAAACATGGTGAAAGTACTTTTTTTTTCCGCAATTTGTCCCACTTGGAATTTTTTTGTGGTTTCCCAGTATATTCTATAGTACAGGGATAAAAGTGACCAAATAAAAGCCCTCCTAGGTCTATGTAGGTGGAAAAATAAAAAAGTTATGGCTCTGGGAAGGCGAGGATTGAAAAACAAACTTGTCAAAAACAAAAAAAAACGCAAGGTCCTTAAGGGGTTCATAGAAGCAACCAGAAGCTCTGCTTGTATTTTGGTGGCAAGGAATATTTTGCCCGGTTTATCTGGCAAATGCTAATGCATTTTCTTCATGGGAGAGGCAATCTTAGGCAAAGATGCATTCTCTCCATGCCTTACTTTGCAGTCACTCTCAGCTCCTCTTCCAGTGTCAGTTTTCAAGTCTCTGTATTCCTAGATTCGACTTTGCAATGCTCCAGTGAACTTTCAAAACTTCATCAATGAAATCTTCCTGAACCTCTTGTATGCTTGTGTCATGGACTAACTCAACAACATCTTCATTTTCTAAAGTCTCATTGCATCCATGTGCGGCTGCTTCTAAGACACCTATGAACCAACCACCTTTACGCAAAACTTGAGAAGTAGTTATTTGAACAAACCCGACTGCCATTCTTTGGATACATAGGACGACATGTATGAATTCTGGCACTGATAGACCAGTTTAAGGTAGTTGTCACAGGTGGTCCCGCAGCCGTGGGTCGGGCTGCAGGTGCACCCGTGTCTGGCCCATGCCCTCCTTCTCCGGGAACGAGTGGCGCCACGGTCCACTTACCCAGCCATGCTCCTATCACCGCGCGGCTCTCTGCTGGCTGCAGTTCGCACTCGCGCCCCCTAGTGCGCGCGCGTGGTACTTCTTTGAAATTTATAGGGCCAGCGCGCCAGTAATTGGTTATTGCTGGCCGCTGGTCTTATATAAGGTTACCGCCCCGGCACTTCCTTTCCGGATCTATTGTGCCCCTAGCCTTTAGAGAAAGCGTTCCCAAGTGCGTCTTAGTCTTCTTCGGTGTTCTGACCCTCTTGCTATGTCTCCATGTCCTTACCACCTGTCCCCGACTACGTCTACGCCTCATGATTTGGTACCACGCTCACCCTTGGCTGCCACCGCAAGCAAGTCACATCAGTGGAAGCGATCTAGTAGTTTCCCGCCGCAGCAAGTCCATCCCACTTTGCGGCGGGCTCTGGTGAATATCGGGTGCTACTTAGACTCCGCTCCCTGGTGTGGCTAACTCCATCGCTTGCGGTGGTCTAGTGGATCCACTACCGCTGTCCGTAACAGTTAGATCCGTCCATGGATCCCGCCAAGGTGCCTCTACCCAATATTGTGGATCCCACGTCCATTGTCGCCCAGCAGTCGCAGCAGATTGCGCAACAGGCACAGCAGTTGGATCAGCTGTCTGACATGGTGCGACAGCTCCTCACGCCTCAGCAGCAGCCGCCATCTCCACCGGTAGTTCCTCCTACGCCTCCTGTTCCGCTGGCTTTGGTGGGTCCCAAGCTTCGTCTCTCTCTACCATCTAAGTTCGACGGGGACCCTAAGCTTTTCAGGGGCTTCATCACCCAGTGCTCCATGCACATCGAAATGATGGCCGATCAGTTCCTCACTGAGAGGGCAAAAGTGGCATTCGTGGTCAGCCTACTTTCCGGGAAGGCTCTGGCTTGGGCAACACCCCTCTGGGACAGGAATGACCCTGTGACCGCAGTCCTACAGGCCTTCCTCCAAGACTTTCGTAGCGTCTTCGAGGAACCAGCACGTGCGTCTTCAGCCGAGACGGCACTCCTGAACCTTCACCAGGGTGACTCCTTCGTAGGAGACTATGCAGTACATTTCCGTACAGTGGCCTTGGAGTAATCCTGGAATGATGCTGCCCTTTGCGCCACCTTTAAGAAGGGCCTATCCAGCAGGGTGAAGGACGCACTGGCCGCTAGAAACATTCCGTCCTCTCTGAGCGAACTCATCCACCTGGCCACCCGCATTGATGTGCATTTCGCAGAGAGACAGGAGGAGCTTCGCCAGGAACGAGAAACCATTCGCCCCCGCCGTCTATCTCGGCTAGCCCCTGTGTTCCAGAAGCTCCCGCTGCCATTACCGCCGTCTCCCATTGAGGAACCCATGCAGGTGGACCGGGCTCACTTATCGGACCAAGAGCTATCCCGTGGCCATGCGGAGAATCTTTGCCTGTACTGTGCTAGTCCAAATCACCTCCTTCGAGGTTGCCCGCTATGTCCCCAGCGGCTGGGAAACGCTCGCACCTAGGTCCTGTAGGAGAGGCGTCCCTATGTGCTAATTTTAGTTTATTCCCCATTTTTCCACACTGGTGGCACCGATTGTGGCCCTTACTAAGAAGAACGCCAATCCAAGACTCTGGTCGCAAGCGGCCGAGAAGGCATTTACGGAGCTTAAGTCGGCTTTTGCCTCTGCACCTATCCTGTCTCGCACGGACCCAGAAAAACCTTCCGCTCTGGAGGTGGATGCCTCTTCCTTGAGAGCAGGGGCGGTTCTCATGCAAAAAGGGACCAAGGGCAGAACTTGCGGATTGTTCTCCAAGACCTTTTCTCCGGTGGAGAAGAATTACGCCATCAGAGATCGGGAATTGCTAGCCATCAAGCTGGCCCTGGAGGAATGGCGCCACCTCCTGGAAGGGGCTCGCCATCCCATTGACGTTTATACAGACCACAAGAATCTCCTGTATCTCCAGTCGGCTCAATGTCTAAATCCTCACCAGGCCAGGTGGTCGCTGTTCTTTTCATGTTTTGACTTCCAGATTCACTTCCGCCGGCAAAAAAAAAACTTCAAGGCCGACGCTCTCTCCCGCATCTCTGAAGATCCCGGTCCTCAGCATATTATACCTCCAGAATGTTTGTTCATGTTGCTCCGGTGGACCTTCAGCAGATTCCTCGGGGGAAGACTTATGTGCGTCCGGTTCTCCAGAGGAGGATTCTAAAATGGGGACATTGCTCCCTGGTGGCTGGGCATCCTTGTGCTCGAAAAACATTTCAGCTGATCTCCCACTTCTATTGGTGGCCGACTCTTGCTAGGGACTCAAGAGAAATTTGTGGAAGCCTGTACCCTCTGTGCCCGGGGAAGACCCCCCGTCGCGGCCCGTCTGGCCTTCTGCATCCCTTGCCGACGCCGGAGTCGCCATGGTCCCAGGTGTCTATGGATTTCATCACCGACCTTCCTCCGGCACTACTGTCATTTGGGTGGTCGCAGACCGTTTTTCGAAGATGGCACACTTTGTCCCGTTGTCAGGTCTTCCTTCCGCTCCTCGACTCGCCACACTCTTCTTTGAACACATCTTCCGTCTACACAGCCTCCCTCGGTACATCGTCTCGGACTGAGGGGTCCAATTTGTCTCCAGGTTCTGGTGTGCCCTCTGCTCCAGGTTGCAAGTAAAATTGGACTTTTCCTTGGCTTACCACCCACAATCCAACGGTCAGGTGGAGAGGATCAATCAAATCCTTGGCACGTATCTTCGCCACATCGTCTCGGCCCGACAAGACAATTGGTCCGCTCTATTGCCCTTGGCCGAATTCTCATATAACTCCCTGGACTCTGAATCACCTTTCTATATTGTCTATGGGCTGCTTCCCCGCCCTCCCCTCCTTCTGCCTCCGAGGTTCCTGCGGTGTACACCCTGGTTCAGGACATGACGGCCATCTGGGACCAGACTCGCCAGTCCATGCAGCAAGCGACTGCCCGTATGAAGTTGCAGGCGGACAAGAAGAGGAGACCCCCCCCCCTGACTTTTGCTCCAGGTGATAAGGTGTGGCTGTCTGCCAAATACATCTGGCTCAAGATCTCTAGCTCTAAGCCAGGTCCATGGTTCCTGGGGCTATTTGAGGTGTTACAGCGGATCAATCCAGTTGCCTATAAGCTCCGGCTCCCTCCTACCATGCGTATCTCAAATTATTTCCATGTCTCCCTGCTGAAGCCTGTGGTGCTCTATCGCTTCTCTCGGAAAGCAGCCTCCCCTCCCCCTGAAGCCACTGAGGCCTCCAACATGTTCACAGTGAAAGAAATTCTGGCTATGAAGTCTATCAGAGGGAGGTGACACTTTCTCATTGATTGGGAAGAATTCGGGCCGGAGGAGAGATCTTAGGAGCCGGAGGACAACATCTTGGATCGTGACCTGCTAAGGAAGTTTCTTCTTTCCAAAAAGAGGGGGAGTCCAAGGGGGAGGTACTGTCACGGATGGTCCCGCAGCCGTAGGTCGGGCTGCGGGTGCACCCGTGTCTGACTCGTGCCCTCCTGCTCCGAGGACGAGTGGCTCTGCGGTCCGCAGGTCGGGCCGCGGGCACAGTCGCCCCCCCTCGAGCGTTTCGACTTACCCAGCCACGCATCTGTCCCCGCGCGGCTCTCTGCCGCCTGCAGTGCGCGCTCGTGCCCCCTAGTGTGCGCGCGCGGTACTTCTTTGAAACTTAAAGGGCCAGCGCGCCAGTAATTGGTTATTGCTGACTGCTGGTCCTATATAAGGTTACCGCCCCGGCACTTCCTTGCCGGATCTATTGTGCCCCTAGCCTTTAGAGAAAGCGTTCCCAAGTGCGTCCTAGTCTTCTTCGGTGTTCTGACCCTCTTGCTATGTCTCCTGACCTCGAACCTTTGCCGCCTGCCCTGACCTTACCGCCTATCCCCAACTATGTCTACGCTTCATGATTTGGTACCACGCTCACCCTTGACTGCCATCGCAAGCAAGTCACATCAGTGGAAGCGACCTGGTAGTTTCCCGCCGCAGCAAGTCCATCCCACTTTGCGGCGGGCCCTGTTGAATACTGGGTGCTACTTAGACTCCGCTCCCTGGTGTGGCTTACACCATCGCTTGCGGTGGCCTAGCGGATCCACTACCGCTGTTGGTAACAGTAGTATAGACTGCGCCAGAATGTATCAACCTGTTCTTCTGAAGTTCATACATACAGGCACAGTCTAGTGCCAATGCGACAACTCAGGTTCAGGCACCACCATTACCCTGGTCTGGCTGTTCTTCTGCAGGTCATACATACAGGCACAGTCTAGTGCCAATACGACAACTCAGGCTCATGCCAATCACCTTTAACGTGGTCTGGCAGTTCTAATTGTTCTGCACCAAAGTTTTGACGTCAAAGAATCATAAATGTGTCTACTTCTACTAATGTGATGTGACACACCCCCATAACGCCCCAAAACTTTGGCACACTAAAAAGTGTTTTTGGTGCAGTAACGAAGCACTTATCACACCAAAGTTTGGAGTACACCTGTTCATACATCTATAGAACTGGTTTACTACAACTTTTTGAGGCCAGAATTCTGGCGCAGCCCCGTTCATTCATGTCACCGATAGTCTTAGGTAAAAATCGACAGATGGATTCTGCAAAACTTTTGGCCATACTTAAGTAGCCTCGACCAGTTGGACTTTGGGCTTTCCAACAATTTCTGGGTTTTGCCAACTACTACCATCAATTTATTCCCCACTTCTTCACCCTAGCAAATCCCATTGTGTCTCTAACTAAAAAAAAGCAGTAATCCTATATTATTGTCACCTGAGGATTCCTTTTCATCTAAAAAAAATGCTTTTTCCACAAAAAAAAAATCTTTTTTCTTAGAAGGTGCGTCCATACTCAGAAGACTCCTAAAGAATGTAACCTTTCTTCTCAAGAACCTTCTCCCCAGCGTAAAGGAATTATACTATAAGAGACCACAAATAGTGGCCATTAAATTGACATTAGAAGAATGGTGCCAACTACTAAAAGGGAAGCATCATTATGTGAATATCTACACAGACCATAAAAACGTCTTCTATCTATAGAATGCATACCAGTTAAATAAGCCAGACGGACCTTATTATTCTCCTAATTTGACTTCTGGCTGCACCTTAGTCCAGTGGAGAAGAATATGAAAGCAGATGCCCTCTCCAGTTCCTCAGATGCTTCAGGACTGGACTCTAAACTGCAGCATATTATTTATCCAGAATTTCTGATCTCCTCTGCTCCCATTAGCCTCCAATGAATACCTTTAGGGAAAAATTTTGTGCGTTCGACCTTGAGAAAATGAGTTCTTCAATTGGACCACTCTCTCTTGCTGGCCACACTGGGATTAGAAAATCTCTTTTAATGATTTCTCGACACTACTGGTGGCCCACTCTCTCTCAAGATGTCAAAGTTTTTGTCCCCGCTTGCTCTAACTGTGCCTGCAGCAAAGCTTCACATCAGAACCACTCAATACTTCTGCTACTTCTTCCTGTACCGGAAAAGTCCTGGACCCATATTGCTATGGACTTTATTACTGATTTACCTTCCGCTCTGCTCATACAGTTATTTTGGTAGTCACTGACTGCTTTTCCAAGATATCTCTTTTTTGTATCACTCCCAGGTCTGCCATCAGCAATTCAACTCACCTCCCACCTCTTTAAGCACATCATTCGTTTACATGATATTCCACTCCATATTGTGTTTGATCATGGTGTACAATTTGTCTCCAAATTCAGATGAGCACTGTTCTTTTGTCTACAGGTCAACTTGAACTTTTCTTCGGCCTTTCAAGGGTAAACCAACTTCTTTGAAATTATGTATGTCATTTTGTGTCTCCCGTCAAAGTAATTGGGCTGATTAACTTACTTGGACTGAGTTGTTGTAGAGTCTTCTTGATTCCAATTTTTAAGGAGCCTCCCCGTTCTTCATTATCTACAGGCTACACCCCGGAATCTTCTTTTGTTGCCTAGGAGGAAAAAACTCCTACAAGGCAGATATCAATCACCCCATACAAGAGAAAAAATTTCTTTCCAACTCCAAATATGTCAATCAGAATAATCACACAATCTCCAGAATTTATGACCCATAACCTGTGATATATTTTAGATAAGAAAGACATCTAAACCCTTCTTTAACTTCTTTAACAATAAATCTACCATTACAACCTCTTGTGGCAGCGGGGTCCATAGTCTTACTGCTCTTACAGTAAACAATCCCCATCTGTGATGACGGTGAAACCTTCTTTCCTATACACATGGACACCCCATTGTCTTTGTTACATAGGTAGGAGTAAAAAGATCATGCAACATATCTCTGTACTGTCCTTTAACATATTTGTACATGGTTATTAAATCACCTCTAAGGCATCTTTATTCCAAGCTAAGGAGCTCCAAATGTAATAGTCTATTCTGATACTATAAACCTCCCATTCCCTTAACTAACTTGGTCGCCCTCCTCAGCTGTGCCCCTTTTATACACTGGGGGCCCAAAACTATATGCAATATTTCATATGTGGCCTCACCAGTGATTTATATCAAGGCAAAATTACTTTCCTGTCTTAAGCATTTACGCCTCTTTTAATGCAGCCCATTATTTTATTTGCCCTGGCAGCAGCTGGCATCGGTCACTTAATATCCCCAAGTCTTTTATAGTCATAGTTTTACTCAGTATTGTACTATATATTACATAATTGTACATTTTGTTTCCTTGGCCCAAATGCATGTACTTACATTTATCCACATTAAACTTCATTTGCCATTTCTCTGCCCAAGCCTCCAGAGTACCAAAATCCTTCTGTAATATTTTACTATCTTCTTCTGTGTCGATTACCTTACAGAGCTTTGTATCATTGGCAAATATTGCAATTCTGCTCTGTAAGCCATCTGCAAGAACATTAATAAATATATAGAAAAGAATAGGATCCAATAATGACCCCTGTGGTGCCCCACTAGCAACTGTGACCCAATCGGAGTAGGTTCCATATATAATCACCTTCTGTTTTCTATCACCGAGCCAATTGTGAACCAATTTACAAATATTTTCCCCAAGTCTCATCAGTCTCAATTTCTGCACCAGTCTTTCATTTGCTAAATCGTCAAATGCCTTTGGGAAATCCAAATCCAAAACATTCATTGTCTCACCAAAGTCTAGTTGAAGGTTACCTCCTCATAGAAACTGAGCAGAGCAGATTAGTTTGAGAGGGCCGATTCCTCATAAAGCCATGTTGGTGCTGTGTTATAAAATTATTTTGACTGAGATACTCCAGGAAAGTGTCTCTTAGAAAAACTTAAAATATTATACACACAATAAAGGTTAAGCCTACAGACCTATAGTTTCCGGTCTTAGGGCGACATGTATGATTGGGAGTTGTGCCTGTTTTCTGGAGAAAACTGCGGCTCACCGGTCCGAATCCCCTGTCGGACGTAGGGATGCGATGTTAGTCGCAAACTTTGCCACTTTCGGATGTGCCTAACATGAAGGGGTGTGCAATGGGCGCGGTGTGGCGTTTCTGGGCGGGAAACGCGGCACTTTCAAATACTCCGAGGCATGCATGATCGCGGGTCGGCAATGTGAGGCGAATTGCAGCTCCGACAGGCAGACCTAGTTGATTGTGGTCTAAATGAGCCGGAGGAGGCGAAGTGAAGCGAGAACGTAATGGAATGGGGCAAAATGTGCTCTAGGTCGACTGTTACAACAGTACACAGCTCTCAGCCCCGTGAGACATGGAGTATGATTCCAAAAATCGTTTTTATTAGGTGTAAAACATTAACTGAAAAAGAGCTCAAACCTTCTAAAAACATACAGCAATAAAATCACTAACAATGCGTTAGTCGCCGTCACCGGCACTACATCAGGAATTGCGATATAGAAAATTGCCGGGAAAATACAGTAATTCAAATTCTGTAAGCTCTTCTCATTGGTCGGCATAAACCAACCAATCAGAATAGGAGCGACAGTGAACCATTATAACCTATGGAGAAGTATTGACCAATCAAATGAAAAGGCGGGACAGTTAAAGATACAGTAAAAAAGGCAGAATAGAGCTGATTGGTTGAGCTAGCGGGGGCTTGGCTATCCCGGCCCATCAGAGTGCAAGCTACTTTTTTCCCAAATTGTAGTCCTATGGAGAAATCGGGGCATGAAATCTCGCTCCCCAGCTCCGTGAGACATGGAGTATAATTAAAAAAATCATTTTTATTAGGTGTATAACATTATCTGAAAAAGAGCTCAAACCTTCTAAAAACATACTTCAATAAAATCACTAACAACGCGTTAGTTGCCGTCACCAGTGCTACATTTAGGAATTGGGATATAGAAAATTGGGCCGGAAATACAGTAATTCAAATTCTGCACGCTCTTCTCATTGGTAGGCAGAAACCAGCCAATCAGAATAGGAGCGACAGTGAACCATTATAACCTATGGAGTAGTATTGACCAATCAAATGAAAAGGCGGACAGTTTTAAAATACAGTAAAAAAATGCAGAAAAGAGCTGATTGATTGAACTAGCGGAGGCTCGGCTATCCCGGCAAATCAGAGCGCGAGCTACTTTGTCCCATTGTAGTCTATGGAGAGATGGGAGCACTGAAATCTCAGCTCTGTGTGGCATGGAGTATTAGTAAATAAATTTATTTGTTATTAAGTGTAAAACATTCTCTGTAAAAGAGCTAAAACCTTCTAAAAACATATATCACTCAAATCCCTAACAACGTATTTGTCGCCGTCACCGGCGCAACATCAGGAATTGGGATATAGAAAACTGCCAGGAAATACAGTAATTCAAATTCTGTAAGCTCTTCTCATCGGTCGACAGAAACCAACCAATCGAATAGGAGCGACAGTGAACCATTTTTAACCTATGGAGAAGTAATTGACCAATCACATGAAAAGGAGGGACAGTTCAAAATACAGTAAAAAAGGCAGAAAGAGCTGATTGGTTGAGACCAGGGGGCAGATATGAAATCCACCAATCATATGTATTGCGTCTATTTTTTAGTGGAAGCAAGAAGGGCGCGATAGAAGGGTGCCCTAAAAGTTATTACTGGCTATGGGAAAATTCTAGGACTGTGATTGGTTGGGGGGAAAAAGGGGCTCGGGCCCGCTAAGCCCAAACAGCGGGGTGAGCTACTGATCTCATAGTGTTTTTATGAGGAAAAAAAAATGCAAGCGAGCTCTGTTTGTGATTGGCTAAGTTAAAAGAGGCGTGGTTATTTGGGCCAATGGGAGAGCCAGCGACGCTCTTATGGGTTTTGTAATGAAATCTATAATAAAACTGTACATGCCCGAAATCAAATCATAAGACTCACAAAGTTGTACCGATCTCTATATAAAATGAACAATAATATGGGGGTAGTGAAAATTAACAAATAAAAATTAATTCAATGAGTTCATTTTTATTTCTTTAATTTTGTTTGCCAATGAACAATAATATGGGGCTAACGAAAATAAAGAAATAAAAATGAATTCATTGAATTCATTTTTATTAGTATATTTTCGTTACCCCCATATTGCTGTTCATTTTATATAGAGATCGGTACAACTTTGTGAGTCTCATCATTTTATTTCTGCCATGTACAGTTTTATTGTAGATTGCATTAGAAAACCCATAAGAGCGTCGCTCGCTCTCCCATTGGCCCAAATAATCGCGCCTCTTTTAACTTAGCCAATCACAAACAGAGCTCGCTCTGCATTTCTTTTTCCCATAGAACTCTATGAGATAAGTTGCTCACCCGCTGATTGGCTAAGCTGGACGAGCCCATCTTCCCCCCAACCAATCACAGTACTAGAATATTTCCCATAGACAGTAATAACTTTTAGAGCGCCCTTCTATCGCGCCCTTCTTGCTCCACTCAAAATAGACGCACTACATATGATTGATGGATTCATATCTGCCGCCGGTTCCAACCAATCAGCTCTTTTCTGCCCTTTTTTACTGTATTTTGAACTGTCCCACCTTTTCATTTGATTGGTCAATACTACTCCATAGGTTATAATGGGTCACTGCCCGCTGCTATTCTGATTGGTTGGTTTTTGCCGACCAATAGAAGAGCTTACAGAATTTGAAATACTGTATTCCCGACAGTTTACAATATCCCAATTCCTGATGTAGCACCGGTGACGGGGGAAAAATGCGTTGTTAGGGATTTGAGTGATGTATGTTTTTTTAAAAGGGTTTTAGCCCCTTTTTACAGATAAATTTTACACCTAATAAAAGAATTTTTTTAATTATACTCCATGTCTCACGGAGGCTGAGAACCAAGATTTCATTGCCCCGATCTCTCCATAGATACAATGAACAAAGTAGCTCACACTCTGGCCGGGATAGCCAAGCCTCCGCTAGCTCAACCAATCACTCTTTTCTGCCTTTTTTTACTTATTTTGAACTGTCCCCCTTTTCATTTGATTGGTCAATACTAGTCCATAGGTTATAATGGGTCACTGTCGCTCCTATTCTGATTGACTGTTTATGCCGACCAATGAAAGTGTTTACAGAATTTGAATTACTGTATTTCCTGCATTTTTTCTATACCCGCAATTTCTGAATGTAGCGCCGGTGACGGCAACAAAGTGTTTGTTAGTGTTTTTTATTTATGTATGTTTATAGAAGGTTTTAGCTCTTTTACAGAAAATGTTTTACACTTAATAAAAACGATTTGTTTAATAATACTCCATGCCGCACGGCGCTGAGATTTCAGTGCCCCCATCTCTCCAGAGGACTACAATGGGACAAAGTAGCTCACGCTCTGATTGGCCGGGATAGCCAAGCCCCCACTAGCTCAACCAATCAGCTCTTTTCTGCCTTTTTTACTGTACTTTGAACTGTCCCATCTTTTCAATTGATTGGTCAATACTACTCCATAGGTTATAATGGGTCACTGTCAGTCCTATTCTGATTGGCTGGTTTATGCCGACCAATGAGAAGAGCTTACAGAATTTGAATTACTGTATTTCCCCGGGCAATTTTCTATATCCAAATTCCTGATGTTGCCCCCGTTATAGATTTTTTTTTAAAGTGATTTTAATTATGTATTTTTTTAGTAGGTTTGAGCTCTTTTTTAGATAATGTTTTACACCTAATAAAAACGATTTTTTTTTTTTATTCATACTCCATGCCTTACGGAGCTGACAGCTGAGATTTATTTCTTGAGCGATCTTATATATTTTCACTTTAATTTTTAAATTTGATCCACTTTTCACTACATTTAATCGCTTTTAGACAGCTTTGATTTTTCACTTTATTCATTCATTTCATTTGAAAGACAACTCTTTTTGCTATTCACTAACATGTTTAATGATTTTTTTGCTCTTTTTCCACCCTGTCTCGAATGGGAATATATGTAAGGCGCAGTCCTTCTACGCCAAAAGTCCCGCACTGCGCCTTACACACTGGCGAGGCGCAGGGAACTTTTCACCGCATGTATGAGCGCACCTCCTCGGGCGGCAAATCTTAGGTGCAGTCCCTTCTGCACCTAGGTCCCGCACTGCGTCTAACACACTGTTGAGGCGCGGTGGACTTTACACCGCATGTATCAGCGCACCTCGGGCGCCGACATACATGAGGCCCAGCTTTCACGTTCGATCGGGCAAAAACGGGCGCTCTGATGCGCTGATCTTCATACATGTCACCGTTAGTTTTTGACTTTCAACTGCCTGAAACTTTCCTTGACTCTATTTCTAAATGGATGTTGTTTTTGAATCTTGCATAAGTCCTAGTTCTGATTCCAGTGACATCCCTATAACATGCCCTGTCAAGTATAAGGCTGATATACAGGAATCCTTACAGTATTTATGAATGTTTGTCTCTCCTTGAGAAGCATTTATAAAGATGAATGGCCTCTTAGGTTCCATACTAAAGTTTGTCAGAGCCAATCCAAATGTTCTATTGTGGATTCACTTTCTACTTGTGTTAGCTATCAAAAATTTGGTGCAATGTTTTTCTGATAACTACAGACATAGAAATCTACATTTGTTATATTTTAGCCACCAAATATGCTCTGAACATGGATGCAAGTAATCATGTGCTAACTTGTTGTGCTGACTTGTACAGAATATATACTGAATGGCCACTATATGAGAGATACCCATCTAGTAGCATACTGGATCTCCTTTGGTCATCAAAATTGTAGCAATTTATCAGCAGCTGCACTACTCTGGATAGAATTTCTGACATACAAAGCAAACAAGAAAGTTTAGCTCACCTAGCAAATGAGATCCAAGGAAAATTGTTGCACTGTACATGTAGAATACATGTATGTTCATGCTTGTATTTTGTCTGGCTGTTGTTTTATAAAAATTGAATAATAATAGAATTGTTTTTAATGGACACTGGAAGCTTTTCTTTATATAAAATATATCTAAACGTCTGTGACAAAAAAGTGACACAATTATACAGCTTATTTTAGAGCTCCTATTACAATTAGAAAAAGAATAAATTATTAATAAAAAAAACACAAAAAACAGATTTTTTTCTACCATTTTCCCCCATATAATAAAAAGAAAAAAAGAACTTAACTGCATAAAAATAAAGTCTAACATATCACAGAAAAAAGGTAATAAAACTAGTATAATTTCCAAGTGCAAGAAAGCATTAGAGTGTTCAAAGCTGAGTGTACTACAGAAAATGTGCTTGTTCAGGGAAGGAGGTAAACGGCTTGGTTGGGAATTGATTAACCCCTTAAGCCGAACGCCTGAAAAGTAGTTAATGACCAGAACATTTTTTTAGTTTTTGCCTCCTTGCATTTCAACAGTTGTAACTTTTTATTTTTTCAATGACGCAGTTGTATGAGGCCTCGTTTTATTCGAAACAAGTTGTATTTTATGGGGGAATAGTTTAAGTTCACTTAAAAATAATTGCAGTGATTTTTTTTTTATTTATTTTTTTTACACCATTCACATTTCACACTTAACTTGTTAGATTAATTCTACGGGTTATTACAGTCGTGTGGATACCTAATATGTGTAGTTTTTTGTGTGTGTGTAATTTATGCACAATTATTTTTTATTAAATATTTATTTTTAATTTATTATTTTTTATTCTTTTTTTTTACACTTTTTATTTTTATTTTTTAATTTTTTTAAACCCATTAAGGAAGAACTTTTTACATTTTTTTTTTATTTTATTTTTTTTAATTTGTAATTTATTAGCATATTCATATATGCTAATACATTCTAGTCTGTGTCACTTTGACACAGGCAGTGACCTGGATAGCACACAGTGCGTCCTAGTCACTGGCTTAGTACACAGACAGCTCTGGGGCCACTCTAGATCCCCAAGTCTGAATGTGCAGCTGTTCCCCGGGCCCCGTCGGGTCACCGGGTGTTCCGATCACCCGACAGACCAGGGGAACCCTTTGATTGCGCTGCGGTAACGCACCGCCGCAATCAAAGGGTTAAAGCACCGCGTTGCAGAGGCTACCTCCGCTCCCCGGTGCTCGCAGGACATGCTCTGGGACAAACTCCGATGTCTGCAGTGACGCCAAAAGACGTCACTGTAGACGAACGACCCGCACCGGCGGACGCCAAAAGACGGTGCGTGATCGTTAAGGGGTTAAAGAGAATCTGTGTCATCTCCTGACAAATCCATTTTAATAAATCGTCGCCTTCCAGAAATGAATTACTGAATCTGTCAAATGGGTGTTGCCATTCCAGTTTTTAAAGTGATGTGTTCCTACAACACTGAGTCTACCAGCACTGATTGGACAATTTCAGACTGTGCAGGGACACAGCCCCAATTGGTAACACCCAATTGGCAGATTCAGTAATACGTTTCTTGATGGGAGAACAGACTAAGAGCACAACACAGAGTTATAAGAGAAGAGGCTCCAGAAAAAATATTTTAGACAGAACACAAATATTTACTAAAACAAATGTGTCAGTAATGGCCAAAGGTCTTCTTTAACAGCAAAGTGACACTGTAACGGTCCATGGTAGTGAATCCTCTGGATCACTACAAGTAATGGTATTAGACACGCCAGGGAGCGGAATCTAAGTAGGTCCGGTTTTCAGCAGAGCCCGCTGAAAAGCGGGATGGACTTACTGCGGCGGATTGTTACCAGGTCGCTTCCCCTGACGTGACTTGCTTGCCGTTGCAGCCGAGGTGTGGCGTGGTTCAGAATCGTTAGGCAGGCTCGTAGTCGGGAACAGGCGGAAGGTCAGGAAAGGTGGCAAAGGTTCGTGGTCAAGGGACGGAGGCAGTAGGTATGGTACACAGGATAACGTAAGACACTATATGAACACTTCCTATCAAGGCACAGGGCACTATCGATTTGGCAAGGTTACTGGGAAGGGGCAGGGCTTAAATAGGATCAGCGCCCAATGATTGGTCATCGGCGCGTAATCCCTTTAAATTTGGCTGCAGTACTGCGCACGCGACCTAGGGGGCGAACGCCCGCCCGGCCAGTCACAGGAGCGTGCGCCCGGACTGGAACAGGAGCAGAGCGAGGTAAGTGCCGCCAGAGAGCTGCTGGCTGCGGGGATGGAGCTGCGGCACCACCCGCAGCCAGAGCCGCAGCGGGAGTGTGGGTGTGTCCACGTCCAGACACGGGGGGCCGCGGGGACACCCGTAACAGTACCCCCCCCTTTGGCCTCCCCCTCCTCCAGGCCCGCAAAAACCTAGACAAAAGACCCCGGTCCAGGATGTTTTCTTCCGGCTCCCATGACCTCTCCTCTGGCCCAAACCCCTTCCAACCTACCAAGAAAAATCGTCTCCCCCTAACCGTCTTCATGGCCAAAATTTCCTTGACGGTAAAGACATTGGTGGAGTCAGCTACGGGAGACGGGGGAACCACAGAACAGGAGAACCGGTTATGGACGACCGGTTTTAGCAGGGAGACGTGGAAGGAGTTTGGGATGTGCATAGTAGGAGGGAGCCAGAGCTTGTAGGCCATCGGATTGATGCACCTCAGAACTTCAAAGGGACCTAAAAAACGAGGACCCAGCTTGTAGCTAGGGATTTTAAAGCGGACATATCTGGCAGACAGCCATACCCTATCTCCAGGAACAAAGGAGGGAGGGGTCTTCTTTTCTTGTCTGCCTGGACCTTCATACGGGCGGAGGTCTGAAGCAGAGACTGACGCATCTCCTTCCAGATGGCAGAAAGGTCACAGACCAGATTATCCACCGCAGGGACATCGGAGGATACAGAGGGCAGCGGAAGAGGTGGGCGGGGATGCCGACCAAAGACGATGAAGAAGCGGGATGCCCCAGCGGACTCAGAGTCCAGGGAGTTATATGAAAATTCCGCCCATGGCAACAGACTGGACCAATCATCTTGTCTAGCAGATGTGAAGTGGCGGAGATGGGTACCCAAGACTTGATTCACCCTTTCGACCTGGCCATTGGATTGCGGGTGGTAAGCTGAAAAAAGTCCAGCTTGACTTGTAATTGCGAGCAGAGGCCTCGCCAAAATCTTGAAACAAATTGAACCCCCCGGTCTGAGAAGATGTGTTGTGGAAGCTCATGCAGCTGGATGATATGCTGGAAGAAGAGATTGACCAGACATGGAGCAGAAGGAAGACCAGGCAACGGGACAAAGTGGGCCATTTTAGAGAATCAGTCAGTGACCACCCAGATGACCGTATTTCCGTCCGAGGGAGGCAGATCAGTGATGAAATCCATGGCATTGTGGACCCAAGGACTGTTAGGGATGGGCAGAGGCTGCAGCAGACCCTCCGGTTTGATGCGTGGGGACTTGTTGCGAGCACAAGTGGTACACGCCTCCACGAATTCCTTAACATCTTTGGCTAGATCCGGCCACCAGTAAAAACGGGAAATCAGGGAAGACGACTTTCGAACCCCTGGGTGTCCGGCAATTCGAGAACAATGTCCCCAGTTCAGCACCCTTTTCCGGAGTGCAGGGCACACATACGTCTTACCCAGGGGTGCACGTTGGATATCAGATGTTCTGGGGGTACAATGTGCTGAGGCTTGGCCTCCTCTTCTCCACTAATATCAGAGGCACGAGACAGGGCATCGGCTTTGACATTCTTCTCTGCCATTCTTCTCAAGCTTAATTGCCAGTAACTCCCGATCTCCGATGGTGTAAATCCTCTCAGCGGGCGAAAAGGTTTAAGAGAAAAACCCGCAGGTCCGAATCATGCCCCTTGGGCCCTTCTGGGTGAGGACCACTCCAGCGCCCACGGCTAAGGCGTCAACTTCCAAGAAGAAGGGGCACTCCGTATCCGGATGGGATAGAACAGGTGCAGAAGCGAAGGCGGCCTTTAATTTGGAGAAGGCCTCTTCGGCAGCTGGCGGCCATAGTTGGCGATTGGCATGCTTCCTGGTTAGGGCCACAATTGAAGCGACCAACGTTGAGAAGTGAGGGATGAACTGCCTGTAATAGCTCGCAAACCCCGAAAAGCGTTGGATGGCCAGAAGACCGACAGGTCGAGGCCACTGTAGGACGGCGGACAGCTTGGCAGGGTCCATCTCTAGCCCCTTGTCGGAGATAATGTAGCCGAGAAACAGGAGGCTGGTCTGGTGGAAAATGCATTTCTCTAGCTTGGCGTAGAGATGATTGTTTTTTTTGTTTTTTTTTATCAGCAACAAAGTTTATTGAAATGTATAGATGAAAAACCATACACATATATAAGAGTCCAAATATTTCACAATTACGTAAGGTCAGATGTGTACAACAGAACAAAGGAAGGAACATCTAAGTGAAGCCACTAGTTTACAGAAGCTGCAATTCTAACACAGAGAGTGTTGTGTTACAGGCGTGCGTTAAGACTTACAAGAGGGTATCAATGTTAATGCTGTATTAATGTATGCCAGCCAGTGCTGGGGTAAACCAGTATATAACATCCTAGTAAGAGCTTGTTGAAATAGTGATAGAGTCTGTGGGAATCTGGACTTTTCTCCTGCACTATTAAGCAAATGGGTCTAACGCTGAGGGTCCTTGCGCATGATAGATGGAGTCCGTCCATAGGGACCATCTGTCTCTTATTTTGGTTACTTTATGGGGAGGGACCAGTAGGCTTGTTTCAGAACGAAATTGGTTGTTTATTCTAACCAAGACCTCAGAAAAGGAGGGGGTAGAAGAGGATTTCCAGGCAGCAGCGATTGTGAAACGAGCCGCAATCAAAATATGTACTAGAGTTGTATGACAGTCTGGTGGTATCGTGTGGTACAGTAGGTCTAATAACGCCATTGCTGGAGAAAGGGTAAGTTCTACCTTAAGAATATGCTGCAATAGCTTTTCCACTCTGCTCCATAAGGGTCGTACTACTGGGCAACTCCACCACATATGTAGCAGGGACCCCACCTGCCCGCATTGTATCCAACAGAGATTGGAGTATCCCGGTGTTGAGTGGGCGATTCGCGTTGGCGTTAAGTACCATCTCAAATTTATCTTTCTACCTAACTCTAGGTGGTTAACACAGCTCGAGTGTTTCCTAACCATATTTGTGGCTTGGGACCAGCATTCCGGCGGGAAGGTCTGTCCCAGAGAATTCTCCCAGCGGATCTCGTAATCCGGCTTGTCAGAGGGCTCAACATCCAAGAGGGTTTGATACGCCACCGAGAGGCTTCCTTTAGTTGAGGCGTCAGACCACAACAGCCTATGGAAGGGGGAGGAAGGGCATTTGTTTGCTGGCCACTCTATCGCTTGAATTGCGTGTCTAATTTGGAGGTATAGATAGAACTGATTGCGAGGGATTGGAAGGCGACTGCATAGGTCCTCAAAGGAGCAGAGATGGTGGTTGTACATAAGGTCCCCTAGAGTGTGGATTCCTAAGTTAATCCAGAGATGGATTGGTACCTCAGGGGCTAAGCAATATAGTATAGAGAGCGGGCACTTGGCTTTGGAAATATGGACATTTCGTTTCGGGACTATATGCATTCGCCATACCCTCGCCGCGTGGGTCAAGGTAAGCAAACACAGATCAGGTGGTTTCCAACCCAACAACATTGCTAGTAGATAATCCCTGAAAGTACCTTTGGGAATAGTGGAGTTTTCTAACGACCGCCAGTGTGGGGCTACCGAGGAATCCCAATATATGCAGAGTGGTTCTAACACCGAAGCCAGGTTATACTGATAAAGATTCGGGACCGATAGGCCCCCCCTATCAGCCCTTCTAAATAGGTGTTGTCTTTGAACCCTAGGTTTCTTCATATTCCAAATAAAATTGAAGAGTTGATTCTGTAACTTGGTCAGAAGTTCCTTGGGGAACAGGAACGGCAGTGATCTGGAGATGTATAGAAATTTGGGTAACAGTAACATTTTGGTAATGTTAATGCGTGCTAACCACGATAATTGGAATTTGTTGAGTCTGGCAATTTCATCCGAGAAGGTTTTGTTGAGATCCGCTAAATTTTGCTCAATTGTCGTTTCTATGTCCGGGAAGATTTTAACCCCCAGGTAGGAAATGTGTGAGGAGGCCCAAGTGAATTCCAGCTGGGACAATCTCTGTTTCAAGGAGGGAGGACAGTTAAGTGGAAGAAGTATGGACTTGGAAATGTTTAGTTTGTAATAAGAGAGTTGGGTATATCGGTCTAGCAAGGTGAGCAGTGCTGGCACAGAGGTTTCCGGGTTCTGCATTATAACTAGTATGTCATCCGCGTACAGGTTTACTTTGTGCACCTGTCCGTGGATCGTCACGCCCGCAATATCTGTTGATTTCCTGATATGTTCTGCCAGAGGCTCCGCACATAGGTCATAAATCAAGGGAGATAAAGGACAACCTTGTCTTGTACCATTCGATATGTCAAATCTATCAGAGAGAAACCCCGAGGCGAAAACCCTGGCAGAAGGAGATGTGTATAGAGAGGTAATGGCTGAAAGTATCATGCCCTGAAATCCAAATTTCTGCAAGACGCACTTCATATAACTCCAATTTATTCTATCGAAGGCTTTTTCTCCGTCTAAGGAGAAGAGAGAGAAAGGAATTTTCTGTGAACGAGCAACCTGCATAATATTTAGGACCCTTCTTATGCCGTCCCTTGTTTGCCTGCCTTTAACAAACCCTACTTGATCTTCGTTAATTAGATAGGGAAGAAATGCGTTAAGCCTGTTGGCCAATATTTTAGAATATATTTTAATATCAGAGTTTAAAAGTGAGATGGGCCTATAATTTGTGACCAAGTCTTCTGGTTTACCAGTTTTATGAATAGTCGAGATGTGGGCACATAACATTTCCGCCGGGGGGGCCCCTTTAGTAGCTATTACATTAAACAGTCGGGATAGATGGGGGGAGAGACTATGAGATAGTAATTTATAGTACTCGTGGGTGAAGCCGTCCGGCCCTGGGGATTTATTACATTTTAATTGGGAAATAGTCTGTTGTACTTCCTGGAGTGTGATAGGCTTGTTTAATATCTGTAATTGGTCTTGTGTCAAAGACGGGAGAGCAACCTCATTAAGGAATTTATCTATAGCTGCACTTGAGACTGGGGGGGGTATTTGGATCAGATTGGAGATTGTATAAAGAACTGTAGTACTCCGCAAAAGCATTAGAGATTTGTTGTGGGTCCATGAGTCGGCCGGAGGAAGAGGAAGTTATATAAGGGATTCGTGTTTTTGCATGTATTGTTTTAACCCTCCGTGCCAGGATTTTGCTAGGTCTATCACCCTGTAGGTAAAAATTCCAACGAAGCTTGTTCAAATGGAAGTCATACTGCTGCAATTGTAAGGCTGAAAGTTTGGCTTTAAGCGTCTTCAGCTTATTCTTGAGGGGCTTTGAGGACGTTGCTTTAAATTGTGTTTCTAGTTGTTTGATTTCATCTAAGGTGTTATGGAGAAGTGATTCTCTATTACGCCTCTCCCTGGCTGCTAATTTCATACAGACTCCTCTAAGGTATGCCTTGTGTGCACACCACAACGTTTCTTCAGAAGGAGCTGTGGGGGCATTTAAATCAAAGTAATCTGTGAGGGCCTTTGTGACCTCTTCTGTGATTTTTTCTGATTTAAGTAAGAAATTATTCAGTCGCCAAGGGGAGTGAAAGGGAGGGGAATGGCCTGTGTTTAAAGTTAGATAAATGGGGGCGTGGTCTGACCAAGTCTTGAACCCTATCTCTGAACTAGATACTGACAGTAACGCTGCTCTATTTACCAAAAAGAAATCTATTCTGGAATGCGAATCCCGTGCTGCAGAATAGAAGGTAAAATCCTTCTCGGTAGGGTGGGCGTATCTCCAGGGATCGTGCAGATTCTCTTCCCTGATCAAGTTGTTCAACTCTGGGGAAGATTTAGAACAATTATCAGATCTATCAGCAGTCCTTTCTATCACTGAATTAAAGTCCCCGCACATTATTAAGTTGTGAAGGTAGAGAGGTTTGAATCAATATTGTGTTATATGTATAATTATGAAATCCCAAGCTTTTCTCCTTAAAAAGACATCTCAGATAAAATGGCCATCTTGTGAAAAATGATGCAGCAATTATGAAGAAGCTAAGATGGTTACTGTACAGGATGTAACATCTGCTTATCAGTTCTCTGTCTGAAGAAAGGTTTAAACAATGGAAAATCACTGAAGTTGTGGCTAGGACTTTTTCCCAGGGACGGGGACCCAAAAAAC
>JAODAL010045370.1:0-32003 GCA_025379985.1 Phyllomedusa bahiana
AGTGGCAGCACCCATTTAATTATTTATTGTAGTGCGTATTGTAGTGCTCGTCATTTTTCATTTCTGTCATTCCCTTAAATTATAATACACACTATACCCCCTGAAATGAATTAGAATACAATCTGCACCCTCTCAAATGAATTATATTTAGAGATGGGCGAATCGATTCTAACGAAGTGGAATTTGTTTAGAATTTCAGGAAAACTTCGATTCTGAACGAAGTTGAAGTTTGGGGTGATTTGCGGGAACGAAGTTTGTTTTTAATTGATAAAATGGCTGCGAGCACATGGCGTTACATGGGGCAAAGAAGTCTGGGAGGAAGAAAGGCATAGTCTGCATGACATGTGCAGAGATGAAGCCAATCAGAGACTGGTGAGATTCTGTGACGTCACCGCACTATGCTCGCTCCTCACACTCTTCTCACTGTGCTGTGTAGGGAAGCTGCTCCTGCTGCTGATATCTCATACTAAAGAACTAACTTTTATACAGCGATTTTTGGGGGTGTCACAGCTTGTCTCAGAGACTGCTTCTCTAATTTTGATTTTGTGGGTTATTGGAATTGAAGTCCAGTGTGCGTCCAATTCAGCTGCATATACATTTTAATGCTATCTGCTCAGTTCTTGAGCACATTTAATATCCAAGGGTTATCTAAGCCTGTTGCTGTTGTATTCAGTTAAAGAAACAGCGTTTTACAATCCAAATACCACTTAATTTTTGGCTGCTCATTTCTTTTGCGCAATTTAGATCCAGGGGTTAATTAAGCGTTTTTCTGCTGTTGTGGTCACTAAAAGAAACTGTGTTTTTCAACGCCAAAGAAGAAATTTTGCCTGTAGCATAATTCATATCCAAAGGTTAATTACGAGTTTTTCTGCTGTTGTGCTCCGTAAAATACACGGCGTTTTAACATGCTACACAGCTGGTAATTTTTGGCAGCACATTTCTTGTGCGCAATTTACATCCAAGGGTTAACTAAGTTTTTTTCGGCAGTTGGACTCAGTACATGAAACGTTGTTTTTCAACGCCAAAGAAGAAATTTTTGCTTTAGCATAATTCATATCCGAAGGTTAATTACGAGTTTTTCTGTTGCTGTGCTCCGTAAAATACATGCTGTTTTAACACGCTACACAGCTGGTAATTTTTGGCAGCACATTTCTTTTGCGCAATTTACATCCAAGGGTTAATTCAGTGTTTTCTGTCTGCTGTTGTGGTCACTAAAAGAAGGTGTTTTTCCACGCCAAAGAAGAAATTTTGAATGTAGCATAATTCATATCCGAAGGTTAATTAATCCTGTTTGTGCTTTTATATTCAGTAAAATACACAGTGTTTTTAAACGGTACATTTTTCCTGGAGATTTGTGGAGCGCAATTTATATCCAAGGGTTACCCAAGCTTGTTAGTGGGTTCATTTGGAGTCAAATACATGGTGTGTATTTATCATATAAAGATATCTTCATTAAACAGAGTCTGTACATTTTAGAACAAACAGTATGTCAAACGGACAGGTGGCAGGCTCTTCACCTGCGAGTGGCAGTGGCACAAACATTCCTGGAGCACGCACAAGTCGCAGCACAGTACGAGGACGTCGCAGCAGGGGTCACTCAGTGAGGCCACAACTGCTGCTGTCATCTAGCGGCCGTGTGTTGTTCACCAATGGTTCTTGATTGGTTGACTAGGTCATCAACTTCCTCCCAGATGACATCTGACAACCCCAGCCAAGAGTCGGTGGGAACGTCAGACACAACCCTTAGTTGGCATGGCCCGGGAGCGGGTCAGCGGCCCCCACCTGTCCATCAAACCTGCCACTGTCCCATCCGGTTCCTCAGCCAGAGATCACTATGTGGTCTGGGCTCAGCGCCACTATACAGCGGAGGATGAACAATTGAGGAGGACAGTCAGCAGCTACTTGGCAGCGAAAGAAATGGGGCCATTATCCCCTGCTTCTTGCAGTAGGCGGCAAAAGTATAGATGTTGAGAGTGGCATGGGAGGTCATGTTGTGAGGGGTCAGCCTCTGCATACCAAGACCGGTGAGGAGGAACAGCAGGAAGATTAAACAATAATCGATGATGATGTAGCCGACTGCACTTGGGAGCCGGGTGAGGCAAGGGCTTCATCATTGTCAGTAGAAGAGGGCGCCAGCTTGCGCGTCAGGCTGCGGCACAGCCAGCAAATGGGTTGTGTGGCCGTGAGTCAGCAGGGTAGCAGCAGTGTGAGGTTAGGAGCCAAACGACCACGGGATAGAAAAACCGCTTCCTAGAACCAAGAAAGTAGCGGCAGAGGGGCTCAGCGAGGCAGCGGCAGTAGTAGTCACTCAGTGCGGAGTGTTGGCGGTAAAATCACCTACTCGGCAGTGTGGCAGTTATTTGCTAAGACACGGAAGGAGCCGAATATGAGTATATGTAGAATCTGTGGGCAGAAAGTGAAGCGTGGCCAGGAGCTAACGTTGGCACCCCGGGCCCTGCGTTCAACACATGCAGCGTCACCATCTGGTGGCCTGGGAGAACCGTGGCTCAGATGTGGTGGTCCATCCTGCTGCCGCCGCAGCAGCAGCTGCGCTCAGTGGCACTCATGCCATTGCAGCCAGTCAAGGCTCCACCACCTCTGCAGAAGGGAGCTGTTTCTCTTTGCCATCATCTCCCGGTCCAGACGCTCCTGCTCCTCGCTACTCATAGCACCAGCAGTTGTTCATCGAGACGATTGCACAGAGACAACAGTATGCGTCCACCCATTCTAAGGTGCAGAAGCTGACCGTGCTGAAGATTCTGAAAATGGCCAGAAAACTGTACATGCACTTCATCCATTCTAAAAAGCCAGGAACACCCCTCGAGTTGCAGGGGGCAGAAAACGGCCTCCCCAACACATGCTGATATGCGATGTTTCCACCCTTTGGGAAATTTCCCCAGCCTGCACATGTTGGACCGACTTTATGAACAGAGAAAGGCCATTAACGTTTTTTTTGATGATCCAGGCAGACAAGAGTACTCCCCAGTGTAACTTTGATGTCAGCCAGTGGCAGCTCATGCGTGATACCTGCCGTTTGCTGAGGCCATTCGAGGGGGGCCACGTTATTTGTCAGTCGCCTTAAACTAGGGGGATGAATAACGTCATTCCATGTTTCCCTGCCCTGGAACAGATGTTGAAAAATTGTCGGGCAGGGGCCCTGTAGACTTTGCGACTACATCTAGCGGCCCACATGAGTCGGGGGGACTGAACTGGGGGAAAGGAGGAGGAGGAGGCCCTTTTGGAGCAGAAACCATTGTCTGGTGAAATTGAGTGGATTTTCTCCCCAGGTGACAGGAGAGGAGGAGCAAGAGCAGCTGGAGGAGGTAGATGGATATGAGGAAGACAAGGCAGATGACCAGCAAAACACCTGGACAGTATACAGTGGAGATGGAGGCAGGAGTCCCTCAGAGTCACTTGTGCAGATGGCCCACGCATGCTGATTTGCCTGGCTAGTGACAGCCCGAATAGTCACCATCCAGCAGAGGGATGACTTCTGGCTCTCCACCCTATTGGGACCCTCGCTACCGGTCCAAAATGGGGAGCCTTTTTCCCAGTGCTGAGGGGGAGGACAAACTAAAATACTATAGAGAATCCTCCGTAGTCAGTTGGGCCCAACTGCCTAGTGCGGCATCATCCCTCCTCTGACAGGTCTGACCGGGGGGGTTTCCACAGCCCCTCACGTGTTTACTGTGGGCAGCTTGCTGGGGAAGGTGGGGGGGGTCAGAGCAGTACAGCTCCATCAGCAGCAACCTAAGTCTGGAGTCACTGATGAGCAGCTTCCTTCACCCGCCTTGTGAGGAGGCCAGTCGCCAGCGCAGCAGCAGGACCTGGAGCAGACCCTGAACCAACAGGTGGTGGCCTACTTGGACAGCACTCTGTCACCCCAGTTAGAAGATCCACTGGACTACTGGGCAGCCAAACTGGATGTGTGGCCGCAACTTGCTGAGTTTCTAGTGGAGAAGCTGTCCTGCCCGGCCAGTAGTGTGGCATCAGAGTGGGTGTTCAGTGCGGCGGGGGCCATCGTTACCCAAGGAGAACCGCTTGTCCACAGGAAATGTGAAAGGGACTGTCCTTTGTCAAGTTAAATTTCAGGCGGGGGATCGGCCAGGATTTCCACAAACCCCAAATGCCTTAGGCAATTAGATATACATGCCATGATTGCCTCACCCAAACTTTGAGAAATTTAGTCTGGGTTCAAACTACCTGCCTTAGCCACTATTCTGATGCCCCCAATCCGCCTGATGCCCACATCTGTGTCAGTTTCTCCATCTGCCTTCCACCATCTTTATCAGGGACTGCTATTAGCCACACCACCTCACATTCTGTCATTGTGCCAACTCTATGACCTCATACTGCTGCTGCTGTTTCTGGTGCCGTGACCTCCACACTGTTTTATTAGGGCACTATCTGACCTCATGCTGCTGCTTCTTTATGCCCGGCCCGCTGTCACCCACACCTTTTGTCATTGTACCACTCTGTGGCCTACTCCTGTTGGTGCCACCTTCAGAATATCATTGTGCCACTGTCTGACTTCATGCTGCTGCTGTGGCTGTTGCCGTGACCTCCATACTCAGTCATTGTGCCACTGTCTGACCTCATGCTGCTCCTGTTGCTCCTGCCGTGACCTCCACACTCTGTCATTGTGCCACTGTCTGACCTCATGCTGCTTCGTTGCTCCCGCCGTGACCTCCACACTCTGTCATTGTGCCCACTCTGTGGCCTACTACTGTTTTTTCCACCTCCAGGAATGTCATTGTGCCACTGTTGACCTCATGCTGCTGCTGTGGTTGCTGCGGTGACATACACATCTGTCATTGTGCCACTCTGTGGGCTATCCTGTTGGGGCCACCTCCAGAAAGTCATTTGTGCCCCCTGTCTGACCTCATGCTGCTGCTGTGGCTGCTGCCGTGACCTACACACTCTGTCATTGTGCACTCTGTGGCCTACTCCTGTTTTTGCTACCTCCAGATGTATTGTGCCATTTTCTGACATCATGCTGCTGCTGCTGTGGCTGGCTGCCGTGACCCACACACTGTGTCATTGTGCCACTCTGTCGCCTACTCCTGTTTTTTTCTCCTCCAGAATGTGATTGTGCCACTGTCTGACCTCAATGCTGCTTGCTGTGGCTGCTGCCGTGCCCTCCACACTGTGTTATTGTGCACTCTGTGGCCTACTCCCGTTTTTTCCACCTCCGAATGTCATTGTGCCACTGTCTGACCTCATGCTGCTGCTGTGGCTGCTTTCCGTGCCCTCCACACTGTGTTATTGTGCCACTCTGTGGCCTACTCCTGTTTTTAACCCACCTCCGAATGTTTAATTGTGCCACTGTCTGACCTCATGCTGCTTCTGTTGCTCCTTTCCGTGACCTCCACACTCTGTCAATTTTTGCCACTCTGTGGCCTACTCCTGTTTTTGCCACCTCCAGAAGAATGTCATTGTGCCATTCTCTGACCTCATTTCTGTGTGGCTGCTTGCCGTCACCTCCACACTCTGTCACTGTTGCCACTGTGCCTACTGATGTTGACAACCTGGGGCCCTCAGCTTGTTTTTTCCCAGCTGGCACTGTCATGACTTTTTCAGGCTACTTCCCGGGTTCAGTTTTTTGGTCAGTTTTGCCCCCCTGTAAGTGGGCCCCGGGAAATTTTATAGTGAAGCGATTTTTAAGAGCGGCGGCAGTCATTTTGTGTGTCATACTAAAACACAGCATTGTATGAAGACCAAACCAAGCTCCTCTGCATATTTAAGCATTTGGGACAACGTTTCTACAGCACCCTACAGGCTTGTGTAGCTTGGAAATAGCTGTTTTTTAACGCGATTCATCCCGAAGTAATTCGGACCAAAACGAATTTTGTCGGAAGATTCGGCGAAGTCGGCAAATCGAGTTTTTGAGAAATTCGCCCATCTCTAATTATATTATACCCTCTGCTCCTCAACATAAAACATAATATATCCTGTGTCCTTCAAAATAAATTCTATCACAAATTGTACCCATTATAATTTCTTATAATGTGCATGGAATAGAAGGAGGAAAAGAATCTAGAGGAGGTGCTATGCTTTACTAGTTTTCGAGTGTCAGTGGGGTCACCAATCATGCAATATACATACAATGCTTGATAATACAGTTTAACAGTTTAACCCATACTTTAATTCAATTTGTGAAATGTAGGTGCCAGGCACCTTTTTGGTGTATTTTACTGTTATTATTAGCTAAGCACATACTAAAACTGTTTAAAAAAAGTCTTAGATCTCCATGTACCTGACAACTGTTACATATTGTTTTTTGGGACATACTGGGTCCATCACCATCTTCAGATTTTCCTCCTCTTCTCCTTATTTTACTCTCAAACTTGAATTTTCCTGGTCTTTTGGAAACCATGCTTTTGTTGCCATCATTTCCCCTTCCAAATGTTTCTTTCCTTTTCTCATACATGACATCTTCGTACTCTGATGGTAGCCTTCTTCCTTTATTTAAAAAGCGATTGTGTCAACTATCGTTATCAATTCGATAGTCGATATTGGCAATTATCATGACGATATCCGATAGTCGATAATAGATAATCGCCGATGACCATTAAAGTCTATGGGAGAGCAACAACACCTTCATTCGTGCACCCAAACAGGGGTGGAGAAGCTGGAATTAACAGCCACAACAGTAAACTGGATGCGTGCTACATCTTAGGCAAGACAATTAGGCAACAAGAGTCACAGAAAAAAACTGACAGACTATTCACTATCCCTGTCTTGTATCCCTGCATGACCCACAAATTAAAAAGTGCCAGAAAAAGGAGTCTTTGAACCACCATTTTAGTTGAACTGGACATTGACTATACCTGTCCTGGACCACAGCATGACCCTTAAACCTGTCTGACCCACCGATTAAAAAGTGCCGGAAAAAGGAGTCTTTCAACCACCATTTTATTTGAACTGGACATTGACAAACCCTGTCCTCGACCGCAGCATGACCCTTAAACCTGTCTGACCCACAGATTAAAAAGTGCCGGAAAAAGGAGTCTTTCAACCACCATTTTAGTTGAACTGGACATTGACTATGCCTGTCCTGGACCGCAGCATGACCCTTAACCTGTCTGACCAACAGATTAAAAAGTGCCGGAAAAAGGAGCTTTCAACCCCCTTTTTGTTGAACTGGACTTTGGATATCTTGCCCTGGACCGCGCATGCCCCCTAAATCACATGCCACAGAAAAAAAGTGCCGGGGAAAAAAGGATCTTTTAAAACCCCTTTTTTAGTTGAACGGCCCACAGAGCATCCACCAGCCCCCCAGTCTGCCAGAGATAAGCGGCCTTGGCCAGCTTACTGCCAATAGGGGGTGGTTAGATGGACTTTCCCCGGACACAATGCAGAAAACGTGCTTAAAAAATTTTGAGCATGTGGCGGCAGGGAGGGACGGCTTTTTTGGGAAAAAAAATGCCTGCTGGGGTATCGGTTTTGGGGGGCGGAAAGGGGCCATGACGTGGTGGAACCCATCTGGTCCCCCGGGGAAAAAAGGAAAAATTTTCCAAACCCAAAAAAGCGGGAATCCCCGACATTCAGGTTTTTGGTTTGGGGAGGTTTTGGGGTTTAAAAGTGTTTTTCTGCTCCCAAAACGGGGAAGACAAAAGGGCTGGCGTAGACGGCCCCGCTGTACGGCTGCAGGTAAAACTGGGGGAAAAGGAGAAGTGGAGGTGGTCTCTGGTGGCTGGCGGTCCCCGGGGCAACGGTGGGGCTGAAGCGGAGGGACGACCTTGATCATGACTCTGAGAACATGGGCAGCTTAGGAACGCTTCGTCGGGGGGGAGGAGGAACAGAGACAGAGGGTGTGACAGTGGTTGGAGCCCGGGATCGGTGTGGCCTTTTTTCCCCAAGTTTCCTCATTTCAACCTTGATTCGCTGCATGTGATAGACATTTGGTGGTGGTTAAACACCTAAGATTCTTCCCTCTACTGATGCGTTTAGGGCAAAAGGCGGCATATGACATCGGGGTGAATCAGGGGTTTGCTCTACGGGTAAGAAAGGGGCAGTTTTTCCCGCACTTGTGGCTGGCAGATCTCAGGGACTTGTGCGCCCGCTCCTCCCTTTTTGAGGCGGGACCCGTACGGGAATACCCAGCTTCCTCCCGTCCATTTATAAAGCCCCCCGCAAGAAAATTCTGCTAAAAAGCCACGGGGGGTTCAGAAATGTGTCGTCATCTCATCATCATCAAAGAGGTGACTTCCTGTCCTACATTCTACACCCTGGACTGCGGGCTACAAGCAACGGGCACTAAAAGGCGTTCCCGACCGCCGGGGATTTTTGCGATTGACCGGCTTCCTTATCCTCTCTAAGGGACCCAGCGTTTGGGGCGTCAGAGCAGACAAATCATTCTTTTGGGCCCTTTATCTTTTGAAATGTCTTCTCCCCCCAAACCAATTTTGTCACAAAGAGGTTTCAGAAAAAGGGATTATTAAAGTGGGGGGGTACACAGTTGCGTTTGGACTCCCTTTTCGCTTCATGTTGGACAGATGCTGAGATGTTGATGACCATTTAGGGCCATGATGGGGGGTGGGGGAGGTAGACGTGGATGCGGGTTTGCATTAACCACTGAAGAAAGTTTGGCGACGCTGTTCTTCTGGATTCCGGGGCACCGCCCAACGATGACAGGCCCTGAGGGCCTCAACCCGACGACCCCGGGCTTGGGTTGTCGCCACACTGGAAGGGCCCCTTCCTCATACCCACCTCCATGTCCTACCACCCTCTTTGTCGCTTCCCAACTGCATTTCGCCCCATGTTCAAAAGATAAAAATGAAAAAAGTAGGGAAAGTTTTTGACGCGCTTTTGAAAGATGACAAATCACAGCATCTTTTAAACCCTCTAATTTCCAACAGCCAACTGGATTAAAAAAAGAATTTTTTCTATCGAATACCTGTAAATTTTGGGGTTGTGGAAGAAAGTAAAACAAAATCAACAGTGTTCTTTCCTTTTAGTCCCAGGGGTTTAAACTGTCCCGTAGGATAGGATTGATGTTTTCAAAAAACATCTACAATGGTTCTGCGCCAAAATTTAATTTTACCGAGCGCAATAAAACTATTTTTAAAAATTACCGGGAAAGAAATTGTGTTTTTTTCGCAAAGACACACGAGAAAATATAAAAATTTCGTACCCCAAAATTTTAAATACAAGGGGGCTATTTAAAAAACTGGGGCCGCACCAAAATGGATACAGCTATTTTAAAAATTTATACGGGGTAACAAAAGGGGTTTTTGCACCAATGAAATCACCCAACAGTTTTTTAGAAAATTTTTTGTATCCCAAAATTTTAAATACAAGGGGGCTCTTTGAACAAACTGGGCCCCACCAAAATGAAAAACAGCTTTTTAAAATTTTTGGATAACAAAAGGTTTTTTTGCACCAATGAAATAGCCAACGTTTTTCTAGAAAATTTCTGTATCCAAATTTAATTTAAAAATGGCTTTTGGTGCGGCCCAGTTTTGTTCAAATGCGATCAGTATTTAAAAGTTATACGGATAACAGAAGGTGGTTTTTGACCCAAAGAAATAACCAAATTTTCTAGAAAAAATTTTTGTACCAAATTAAATAAAGTGGCTCTTTTAACAAAATGGGGGCTGCAACCAAATGAAAAAAAGCATTTTAAAAGTTATAGGTAAAAAAATTTTTTTTTCACCAAAGAAATACCACCCAAAGTTACTTGAAAAATTTCGTATCCAAATTTAGTACAAAAGGGGGTCTTTGAAAAAAATGGGGGTGCACAAAAAAAAAAGGGGGACAATTTCACCTCGGTGCGGGTGTGTGGGCCAAAAGTGGTAAAAAAAATGCATTTCAATGCGGGGTTTAAAGCAGAGTCTGGGCCCCGCAAATTACACCCTCCTTTCCAAAGCCTTCTTCTGTCTTTTCTGTCCGCCCCCCTTACTGCGGCTGTACAGCACTAGTGTTCTTTAAAGTCTCTGTCTAATAAATAAGAATAAATTCTCTAATTACCTATATTCTAAAGTTCATGCTAAAAACATGTTGTCTGAGAATAAAAAGAAGAATGTGTCTTGACGGGGTGTATGAGAGACACCAGAACACCTCTTGCTCTATTTATAGACACTGAAACATGATACTGAACAGGAAATGCTTTCATGCAAAACGGGGGTATGGATTTTTCCAGCCAATGACAACCTACACATCACAGTCATGACTCCACCTCAGCTCACCCCGCACTAACCCTTTAAGGGATTTGCTGGCCGCCAAAATGAAAGGAAGCGCCAAAAATGGCGCGATAGTAATAGATTATCTGCAGATTGTCACCTAAAATATCGCGTGATCGGAAATTTCCGATCAGCCTAAAAAACGTGCCACTTTCAACTATCGATTAGAATTGCTCATCCCTACATATCAGCAATTCACCAGGAACAGGCATCTATGAGCTTCTCTTTGGCAGTCCCATAGACATTGATTGGAAATGCCATGTGCATACTTGCTGTAACTGCCCTCCGTTCAAATAGGAAGACACAAGATCCTCATTCTAATGATCAGTAACGGTCTTGGCGATTGCACCTCCTTCCCCACAAATTAAACACTTATCACTGATTCTATGGATAAGTGATAGGTTTGAATTTTGAGAAATCCTTTTCAATGCTGACATATGAGAACCATGTCTATGTTTTTGTCATTGCAAACTTCCAAGAGCCATTACTTCTTTATTTTTCAGGTCATATTTTTTAAGGACTGAGTTGTATTTTTTAATGGAGTGAAAGCTTTATATAATATATTGAAAAACTTTTAAAAATGTTTAAGTGGGTTACAATGGAAAATAAATGTAATTCTTGTTGGTTTCTTGCAAAGGGTGAAAAGCATAAAGTACACTCACCGGCCACTTTATTAGGTACACCATGCTAGTAACGGGTTGGACCCCCTTTTGCCTTCAGAACTGCCTCAAATCTTTGTGGCATAGATTCCACAAGGTGTTGTAACGATGCTCAATTGGTACCAAGGGGCCCAAAGAGTGCCAAGAAAATATTCCCACACCATGACACCACCACCACCAGCCTGAACCGTTGATACAAGGCAGGCTGGATCCATGCTTTCATGTTGTTGACGCCAATTCTGACCCTACCATCCGAATGTCGCAGCAGAAACTGAGACTCATCAGACCAGGCAACGTTTTTTCCAATCTTCTAAATGTCCAATTTCGATGAGCATTTGGGGAAATTGGAGCCTCAGTTTCCTGTTCTTAGCTGAAAGGAGTGGCACCCGGTGTGGTCTTCTGCTGCTGTAGCCCATCTGCCTCAAAGTTCGCCGTACTGTGCATTCAGAGATGCTCTTCTGCCTACCTTGGTTGTAACGGGTGGCTATTTGAGTCACTGTTGCCTTTCTATCAGCTCGAACCAGTCTGCCCATTCTCCTTTGACCTCTGGCATCAACAAGGCATTTCCGCCCACAGGACTGCCGCTCACTGGATGTTTTTTCTTTTTCGGACCTTTCTCTGTAAACCCTAGAGATGGTTGTGCGTGAAAATCCCAGGAGATCAGCAGTTTCTGAAATACTCAGACCAGCCCTTCTGGCACCAACAACCATGCCACGTTCAAAGGCACTCAAATCACCTTTCTTCCCCATACTGATGCTCGGTTTGAACTGCAGGAGATTGTCTTGACCATGTCTACATGCCTAAATGCACTGAGTTGCCGCCATGTGATTGGCTGATTAGAAATTAAGTGTTAACGAGCAGTTGGACAGGTGTACCTAATAAAGTGGCCGGTGAGTGTATATGAAAGAGTTGTATAACTTCATTATTCAGTAACTGATTATGTACTATTTAGTAGATACACATTTTAGCATCCTTTCACTGTGCCATGTCATAAACGTCAAGCTTTGAGACATTGCAAGTGTTTGAACGACATCCAGTTGTCACGGTCCAGACCCTATCACATATAGGTTGCATTTTCACATAGTCTTAACGGGAGTGTATCACCATTTTTTTTTAATTTTTACTAATTAAAACAAAATGCTGATGCATATTATTTTCTTCTCATTTTCGGATTGTAATTTTTTAAATTATGTTGTCTGAATATGATTACGGGGGCCACCATCTTGCTTGAGCTGCCTTGAACAGAATTTAGACATATACTTTACTACATCTACATGAAAAAAATGATCCTGTAAACAGAAGCAGGCTCATTGACTTCTATAGGAGGGTTTTCAAGACATGATATGTGAACTGGGAAGAAGTCAGTGTGCAGGGAGGGGGATGCTGTGACTATCTCCTATTGTGACTGGTGGATCCTGTGTTATCTGTACACATTGGTGTCCTGCCTGTGCTGATCATGAGGAGACTGCTAAATCGTTTTCTCTACTGAATAGGAAGTGTCAGACTATTACCGTATATACTCAAGTATAAGCTGACCTGAGTATAAGCCGAGGCACCTACTTTTGCCACAAAAAACGGGAAAGCTTATTGACTCGAGTATAAGCCTAGGGTGGAAAACGCAGCAGCTACTGGTGAATTTTAAAAATAAAAATAGATACCAATAAAATTACATAGGCAGATATAGGCAGTTTAATGTCCCCCATAGGCAGGAAAATGTACCCCATTGGCAGATATAGGCTGGTATAAGCAGTTTAATGTCCCCCATAGGCAGATATAGGCTGGTATAGGCAGTTTAATGTCCCCCATAGGCAGGTTATAGGCATGTATAGGCAGTTTAAAGGGGTAGTCTCGCTACAATGATTGGGTTTTAATTAAAAGATCTTTAAAAAACAAGCAGTTTTGCAATATATGTTCATTACAAATGTCCTACTGATTTTGAGTTATCCCTGGTAGTAGTAGTGCATCAGCTCCTCAAATCACTATAGCAGCTGACCTGTTGATTTTTATCTCACTGGCTGTCAGTGCTGGTGACTCATCAGCTTCTCAATACAGGTCAGAGCACAGAGCCCCTACCAAACAGTATGGGTCTACTTGTGATGCTTCGGTAGGGGAGGGGGAGGGAAGGCTCTACTCCAGGCATCTGTGTCTGTGTAGCTGTTCTGCCTGGATTAACCCTGTGTGTGCCTACACAGATTGAGGAGAGCAGAGGTGAGGCTGATCTGTGGTCAGTAGGATGTGACAGCAGTGAAGTGTGTTACTATAATCATGAAGTGTCTGTGGAGCTCTGACTATACTAATAGAACAGATCAGGGGGCATGTGAACGGTTCATATCCCTTCCTGCTCTGCTGTATTAGTGACACATCGTGAGTATAGTAACGCACTTCACAGCTGCCCTGTGTCTGTTCTGATGGGAGGACAGTGTTTGTGTTTGTTGTTGCTTGAGATGTCCGTGGAGATTTGTATGCTAAACAGGGGGTATGGGAACCTTTACATCCCCCCTGCTCTGCTATTAGCATTCACAGCTTCACAGAACTCGGGCTCCATAGCCACTCATAGATCAGCCCTCTCCCTGCTGTCTCCTGACTCTGTGGAGAGGAGCAGCAAGAGCTCGGCCACAGCAGCCGCACAGTGCAGCTGATCCAGCAGTGAGCAGCAGATCTAGGCAGGCACACACAGGGTTAACTCTGGCAGAAAACCCCCTTGCCCCCTCCTGCTGTATAGAAGTTACTGCAGTTGGAGGAGGAGAGCTGTCTGTGCGCTGAGGGGTGGGGGAAGTGGGAGGAGAAGAGGCAGACAAAAAGCATGCCCCTGAATTAAAAAATCCTATGCTGCCAGACACACTGAGGTAGGCTGAAAGCCTGTAGTGAGACAACTCCTTTAATGTCCCCCATATGCAGGTTATAGGCAGGTATAGGTTGTTATTGGCAGCTATATGTCCCCATAGGCAGGCTATAGGCAGGTAATTGCCCCAATAGCATAGGCAGATTATAGGCAGGTATAGGTCCCCCTAGGCAGGTTATAGGCAGGTATAGGTCATTATAGGCAGGTATAGGTCCCCCTAGGTAGATTATAGGGAGGTATAGGTGGTTATAGGCAGGTATAGGTCCCCCTTGGCAGGCTATAGGCAGGTATAAGTCCCCCTAGGTAGGTTATTGGCAGGTATAGGTCATTATCGGCAGATATAGGTCCCCCTAGGCAGGCTATAGGCAGGTATAAGTTCCCCTAGGCAGGCTATAGGCAGGTATAGGTCGTTATAGGCAGGTATAAGTCCTCCTGAGCAGGTTATAGGCAAGTATAGGCAGGATTTTAAAACAAAAAAAAAACCCACTTACCTCGCTTCCCCCGCTGCTCCGCCTCCCGGGCGCTCTCCTTCATCTTCTCGGCACAGGCAGGTGATGTCATCAGGCCGACACACGCTGCCTGTGCCGGAAACTCCGGACTGCCGTGAGTTTGCGGCTGTCCGAAGTCCACTGCGGAGCACGGAGCGCTCGCTCTCTGCTCCGCAGTGGTATCACTTCACTTGTATGCGCTCCGGAGGAGTCGCACACATGGGAGGAGATCGCTGACAGTGCCTGGGCCACGGCAGTGCCTGGACGCTGTCGGCTGTACTTGGCCTTCAGTTATATGCGCTCCCTGAGGAGTCGCATGTAGCTGAAGCGTCCCTGTTGGCACTCGGGCCATCGCAGCGCCTGAGAGCCGACAGTGACTCGAGTATAAGCCGAGGGGAGATTTTTCAGCACATTTTTTGTGCTGAAAAGCTCGGCTTATACTCGAGTATATACGGTATTTGGCTTATTGACAAAGTGAAGACTGGAAGAATCAGAATTTCTTTTTTAAATATTGATAGTGATATGGAAAATGTAAACATTTTCTGATTATGTATTTTCTTAAAATATTTTGTTACTGTTGCTTATTACTAGTAATTTGCTGACCATGGGCATAACTATAGCCACAGCTAATGCTTTGGGGCCCAGAAGTCAAAGCTGCAGAAATATTGCTCTCTTTTGTTGAGAATCACAAATTGGTGGGTTTATGCCATCTAGCACTAACGTAGCAGTTAGATGGTGACTCATCTCATTTTTCTATGGGACCCTATAAATACTTGTCATATTGTGGCAAGTCAATACATTATTGTTACCAAATATAAAAAATATTAGTAGCAGTAGTACATTATGAAAGAAAATCAATTTTTTAGCCAGATTGGATTTGATTGTTCTCTATAATAGCGTATTACACAATAGGTAGCACATTATATTACCTTTTTGCAAACAAAATCTCCTGGTAAATAGACAATGGATTTTAGTTTTAACAGCAAATCATGAATCATCTGGTTATCACAACCCTGGCAAAAAAAAAAAATATATATATATTTTAGGGATATTTCCAACAAAGGTAAATACATATTATTACTAAATACATTGCTTTTCTGATTTTTTCTTTATTTTAGAGTTCAAGTCGTTCTTATCTCCTGCTTGTTTGCACAGGATTTTCTAGTTACTGACCACCTCACTGGAGAGTGTCATTGTTTTCAAAACCCCTAAATCCCTAATGTTCCTGTTAGGGCCTGATTACTCAACAATGGTTTACAGCCAGTTTTTGACACTGATTCAGATTTTCAAAACCATCAAAAACCAACTTCAAACTATCCCCATAGACCTCAGCAGAAAATCTGAGTTGTAGTCTATACGACTCAAATTTTCTGAGGTTGAATTTTAAAACCGCTGCTTCTTCATGGGCCATGTTCAATCTTTTGTTGCATTTCACTCTGAAAATTGGGGAAAATTTACTATTGAAGTCAATTATTATGGCATGAAAATCAACCAGAAAGCTCCATGTGCATCTTATGGTGCAGATTTCAGCACAGATCTGCATCCAAAACCTAATAGTGCAAAAAATTATTCAAAATTCAAATCCGAAAACCAAAAACTGTGCCAGGAAATGAAAACTGAGTTAAAAATTCGTTGGCTTTTTGTGCAAAATACTGTTCAAATACTAGTCGGTCTACACAGTTTTAGGATTCAGAATCCGATGAATATTTTGTCCTCTTTCATGTGGACATAGCTAAACTTGCATGGCTAGGAAAAGGAGGTAGCAGAGCTGACATGTCAGTCACTGCTGTAGACCCAACCTCAACCTACACAGGAAGTGTAAGGGGATGTTCACACGGCATGTTGACTCCATGTTGAGATTTGTTCTTAGATGCAGATTTGGATCCATCTATCGGACCCTAAACGGACCTAAACACGCATCTATCAATGTGCAGTGTGATTTACATTGCTTTTAATGTAAAACACGCATCGGTGTTCAGATGATGTGTGTTTACATGCATCTTTCTGATGTGTCTGTCGGATCTGTTCTAAGAATTGACACGTCAATTCTTGATCCGAAAGACGCAGCAGGCGCCATATTTAAAACTATAGGATGCAATCCTGCTGCAGGCAAAATGCATCCAAACAAGCACCTGCGTGTTGGATTCGTTTTGGATCCGATTGGTGCTGCGTTTTTGGATGGGATTTTTGGATCCAAAACAGATCCAAAAACAGCGTGTGAGCATACCCTAAGGGCATGTTCACACAGCGGCTTTGACAGAGGGTTTTGCCGAAACTCGCCGCAAACTCGCGTCTCCCGACGCGGGTTTGCGGCGCGGGCGCTGGGCATAGCCTCGGCGTGGGTGGTGCGTGGTTTGGGGCGCGGCTTGCGCCGAGGGTTTGCCCTCATGCAAATTAATAGCAGGAGGCAAACCGCACTGCAAGCCGCAGCCCAGCCGCGCACTAACCGCGGCCGCCGCGCAAAGCACTCCCAAGAATTGACAGGAGAGTTCTCCACAAGCGGCGTGTGAATATTAACGAGGTTTCCAATAGGAAACCATGTTAATAAACTAGGCGCGATTTGGCCGTGGTTTTGGCTGCGGAAACCGCGTCGGAACCCGCGGCCAAAACCGCGCCCCAATCCGCTGTGTGAATAGGACCTAAGTCTCAAGAGGCTATGAAGAGTGAAAACGGCTAGATGGGACAATCCCGTTAATATACCCTTCAAGCCAAAACAATGTTTGTACTTTTATTTGCAGCTGACTTTATGCTAAGCTTATTGTTGATGAATATATTGATAATATAAAGGTGTAAAATAGAATAGGTAAGAAAATTTGCACCAAATATAAGTTGCTTACTTTAAATAACTCCACATTGCTGACAATTGCTAAATTTACATCCACTGCAATAGCTAGTTGCATTTTTGTTGGCATTTCCTCAAGGAGCTCAGATTCATCTGCAAAGATATAATTAAACATATCATGTAAAATATAGTAACAAATATCCTTACATAGGAGAACAGACCTGTCCCTGTAATATACTGGAAAAAGAGAATGCACACTTGCTAGAAATCCGTTACTTCCCACCAACAAAAAAGACTAAGAATAGGAGTATGGAAAAACTTAACTTTTAATAAATATACTTGTTATAGAAGTTGATTGTATCTATTATAATATATTTGCTTAGACAGCTATATGTATAGCGAGAGCTGCCCCACAGTACATATGCAAGATGACCCCAGTTTAACAAATGCATGTAAGTGCAGGATTCTACATTAGATTAACCAAAGACTACAAAAATAATTGTGTCAAAATCAAACCAAGATGACAATTCAACACTTATGTGAAAATACATAACGGAACTGATAGTCTCTCATTAGATTGCCCTATCACATACCTAAATTGCCCTAAGGTCCTAATTCAGTGTAACCGCCCTGACAAGGGTGGCACCAACTGGATACCCAGCCTTGTTGTTAGACTGAGCCCTATTATGCCTTAGAAGATGGACCCTCTCTTTAGTATCAACACAAATCGCAACATGTTTTGATTCCCCCCAAAATGTGAAATAGATCTTTTTAAGGATGCATATAATGTTAGGTATATTAGGTCAATTCAAATAGATTGAAAGAGAAAAACATAGGCGACATGTATGAATCCTGGCGCTGACAGACCAGTTCTGAATAGCTTTAAGGCAGTGTAGAATGTGGCAGATTGTATGAACCTGTTCTTCTGCAGGTCATACATACAGGGCAGTGTAGAGCCAATACAACAACTCAGGCTCAGGCACCACCTTTAACCTGGTCTGGCTGTTCTAACTGTTCTGCATCTAGTTTTGGTGTCAAACATTCATAAATGTGTCTAATCCTACGAATGTGATGCGACACCCCCAGAACGCCCCCACACCCTTGGCGCATTACAAAGTGTCGGTGCAGGCACCGATTACGCCAAAGTTTGGAGTGCGGCTGTTCATACATCTATAAAACAAGGCTTTGGCACAAAGTACGTGGGAATGCTGGTGCAGTCCTGTTCATACATGTCGCCTATAGTGTTTCAAATAAAGATGTATAAACGCATCATCATAACCAAATGACGAGGCGTAAATTCAAAAAGTTATATGACTTTACAAATCACACCACTTACCAGTATATGGTGTTCCAGTCAGTGTATGGATTGATAGTCGTTCCACCTGTGCTACATGTGGCTCTTGCATATGAAAACAGGACTAATACACACATGTACACACTTATTAAAGAGAATGTTTAGAAAGGCATGTATGTTACCAAACCTCAAGGGATATAGCATATCAGTGTATGTTGCCAAATCTCAAAGCTGTATGGCTGTTCAGAGGGGTGATTCCCAGATTTCGCTAGTCCTTCTAATAGGTCTGTGGTTCTGGTAATAGGAGAGGGGAGGTGTCCATGTGATTTACTGTGCTTACATAGGAGACTGGCCCTATCCCTGTAATATACTGTCCTTACATGGGAGAACAGACCTGTCCCTTTAATATACTCGCCTTACATGGGAGAACAGACCTGTCCCTGTAATATACTGTCCTTACATGGGAAGAGACCTGCCGTAATAAAACTGTCCTACATAGGAAAGGCCCTGTCCCTGTAATATACTGTCATTACATAGGAGGGGACCTGTCCCGAATATACTGCTTACATAAGAGCGACCTGTCCCTGAAATATACTTCCTACAAGGAGACGACTGTCCCTGTATATATGCCCTTACATAGAGAGGGACCTGTCCCTGTAAAAACGCCTTACATGAAGGGAGCCCCTTTTCCTGTAATAACTGCCTTACATAGAGAGGGCCCTGTCCCATTTAATATACTGCCTTACATAGGGGGACCTGCCCCCTATAATATACTGCCTTACATAGAGGGGACTGTCCCTTAAAAAATTTCCCCTTACATGGGTTTTTTTTTTTTTTTTTTTTTGTTTTTGTTTTTTGGGGGGTTTTTTTTTTACTAGGGGACATCCGTCTCGTAAAAAACTTCCCTTACATAGGGGAAAAGGACCGTCCCCGTAAAATACTGTCCTTTCATAGGAAGCGGACCTGTCCCCGTAATAACTGTCCTTACAAGGGGAAACATCCCCGTCCCCGAATATACGTCCTTAAATAGAGAACAGACCCTTCCCCGTAATAACTGTCCTTCTAGGAAACAAACCGCCCGAAATACTGTCCTTCAAGGAGAAACGACCCGTCCCGTAATAATGTCCTTACATGGAGAGCGGGCCTGTCCCTTTAAAAACTTCCTTACATAGGGGAACGGGCCGTCCCTTAATATCTGTCCTTACAAGGAGGCGGGCCTGTCCCGTAATATACTGTCCTTTCATAGGGGACGGCCTGTCCCTGTAAAATAGCCCCTTCAACAGATGGATCTGTCCCTGTAATATACTGTCCTTACATAGGAGAACAGACCTGTCCCTGTAATATACTGTCCTTACATAGGAGAACAGACCTGTCCCTGTAATATACTGTCCTTACATAGGAGAACGGACCTGTCCCTGTAATATACTGTCCTTACATAGGAGAGCGGACCTGTCCCTGTAATATACTGTCCTTACATAGGAGAGCGCACCTGTCCCTGTAATATACTGACCTTACATAAGAGGATGGATCTGTCCCTGTAATACACTTCCGTTACATAGGAGAGAAGAACTGTCCCTGTAATATACTGTCCTTACATAGGAGAGCGCACCTGTCCCTGTAATATACTGTCCTTACATAGGAGAGCGCACCTGTCCCTGTAATATACTGTCCTTACATAGGAGAGCGCACCTGTCCCTGTAATATACTGTCCTTACATAGGAGAACAGACCTGTCCTTGTAATATACTACCCTTATATAGGAGAGAGGTCATGTCCCTGTAATATACTACCCTTACATAGGAGAGGGGACCTGTCCTTATTCTGTCCTTACATAGGAGAACAGACCTGTCCCTGTAATATACTGTCCTTACATAGGAGAGCGGACCTGTCCCTGTAATATACTGTCCTTACATAGGAGAACAGACCTGTCCCTGTAATATACTGTCCTTACATAGGAGAGCGGACCTGTCCCTGTAATATACTGTCCTTACATAGGAGAGCAGACTTCTCCACATACCATACTGTCCCTATGTAGGAGAGCGGACCTGCCCCTGTAATATACTGTCCTTACATAGGAGAGGGGATCTGTTCCTGTAATATACTGTCTTTACATTTGAGAGCAGACTTGTCCCCATACTATACTGTCCTTACAAAGTAGAGTGGATCGGTCCCTATACTGTCCTTACATAGGAGAGGGGAATCTATTCCTGTAATATACTGTCCTTACATAGGAGAGCGCACCTGTCCCTGTAATATACTGTCCTTACATAGGAGAGCGCACCTGTCCCTGTAATATACTAAACTTATATAGGAGAGTGGACCTGTCCCTGTAATATACTGTCCTTACATAGGAGAGCGCACCTGTCCCTGTTTTTTTGCTGTCCTGATATAGGAAAAAGGAAGTAGTGAATGATTTTCATGTCTCTACATTGCAGAATGAAGTTTACAATCATTTTTTTGGCCATGATAAAAGTTAGCTCTGCAAATAATTTTATAAAAAGGTCTTGCCATTTACTTAAACTGTGTTTTTTTGGTACCTGGTGATGTCATATCTGCTTTGCAATTGTTTATGGAACCCACAAAATGTGAAACAAGTCTAACCTCAACATTTGCAAACTTTTAAATATGTTTGAGACTTTTGGTGAACTTCAGGATGAATTTTAAAAAATAAGCCATGCTTTTAGTGACCACTGAAATTGTTTTAAATGTAGTGAAAGATAAATTCATACCCAACATTCCTTGTGAATCCCAGGTATACTCAAACCAGGTCCGTACACGGTTCTGAACTTGTCTGGGTATTTTGTTTGTGTTCATATATAAAACGGCTTTATCCACGCTGGCGCGGTAATGACTTTGTCCTGCTGTTGCAGCGCCAATCACATCACGCATCTATGAAATACATTTATAGTTATTTTTTTTAAACAGTACAAAAATATTAGCTTGGGTATTTTTTTAATAATAAAATAAATATAACATTAAATATAACATTATAACTTTATGGTCAAATTTTTTGTGGGATTTTAAGAGCTTTTATTTACTATTGATAGGACTAATGAATACCCCGAACATTAGTCTGTAAATTCTCATAAGGCGAGGCACTCCATACATTGTCAGGCGCCCCCTATCATAAAGGGACAAACTCTACTTTTATATAGAATACACAAATGCTGAGAGCCAATATGTCCATAAAACATCAAAATTTACTACAAAATGTATTAAACACATAGAAAGATGGGAAGGACTATGTAATTGTCAGGCATGGTATCCTGCTTAAACATATAGACACCTTATATATACAATTATAAGGTAAGGAAATTCTGTGATAAGCATATACAGGTAAACATGATATATATGATACTCCCATCAATAATACATGATATAATCACAAGTGTCCATACCTATGTGAAATATTGTAATAAACAGATCATAAACCTAGCCAACACAGATTACCTACCCATGGTACTAGTGTGACTAGTCTGACCCCCCAACACGTATTTCGTGTATGTTTTTAATATATCTTGTACTTAATAAATTTTGATATTTTATGAACATATTGTATATTCTATAATACAGAAAGCAACATCACTGGAGAAGAAGAGTACTGTAGGCTCAATCAAAGACAAAATATTGCAAAGTAGCTGGAGCCAGGGAAACTGTGGACAACCTAACCATGCAGAGAGGTACTAAAGAGATCAATGGATTGAATCTTCTGTAAGTAAAAGAAAGGAATCCATGGATTCTTCTCACTTCGTATTGGGGATACCAAGAGTTAGAAACACCATATCGAAGACATCTGGGTAAACATAAATACCTGACTGTTTAAAAGGCTGGTGGGAGAAGGCCTTATTGCATTTATGTGCAGGATATGCCACATGAGAAAGCTTATTGCATACATACCATCAATTAGATGTCCAGGACACCTAATGTTGTGAGACACCCATCTCTACACAGGTGTTTTGGGTTTTTTGACCCTAATCAGTACCAGTAACCTGCTGTATACTCAGAAGATGCAAGAATCCTTAAGTAGCTGTCTACAAGTGTGTGTCATCCTTTTGGAGAAAATTTTATGTTGGTATGGCTAGTATGAGATAGTTGTCTTCCTTCTAGAAGTATGCTTATTTGCATACATTTTCCCATAGAGCATTGAATGAATAAGTCTTCATTCACCAAGTGGATCTGTTCATTGAGAAATTGATCCTGGTCATTACAACAGGAGCCTGCTGTCAGGAACAACCAGGCTCATGAGGAGATCATGTGCAAAAAATTTCTGTGTCTGAATGATCAGATCCAGTATATGTAGTTTGATTTGTGGCAATAGGCTGGGATTTTGCTCAGGAGGCCTAGACCTTCCATGGCCTCCCAATCACCATCAACAGGGAGCCTGCATTACCGTTGCCACTGACCTGTAATCCTGCCTGCAGCAAGTCCATTCCGTGCTGTGCTATGGCAGCATGGACAGAGGCCAACATTTTATCTATATTTACTATTTTGCCATAGGCAAACTTAAACTCTATCAGTTCTATTTAATCTATAAAGCACTAAAACTTAACTTTTATTATGTATAACACTTATTTTATGTATTTTTATTTTTATAGCACTAAAACTTAACTTTAAAACTTTACAAAAAAAACAAAAAACTATTTATCTAGGGATAACATGAAAGAATTGTAGGCCAGAGGAAAGGCTGCTCATTACTCTGCTGCTTTTTGTTTTGTTTTACACAACACACTTACTCATCCTTATCCCTACATACCCTAACACTCACTCTTGTCCCAACTGCTCCTAAGATGGCCACCAATCGCCCAACTACACTATAAATACACTTCTCTCCATGCCCCTTCACACCACTCATCCACTATCCAATCTCAACCCTTATCCTTTACCAAGTACACACCTTCCTGCTTCTTCCCAAGTACATTCTATTGTCCTCCATGCCTGTGGCTCGCTCTGCTGCTTCCGTTCTATAAATTTCCAGCCTAATTGCAAACCCCTCTATCTATTTGCCTAAATTTTTAAATTAAACAATAAATCATTTTGTGCTCATGTTTTAATCTCAACCTTTAGTATTAAGCACATTGTATTTTGTTATCTAGTACACAACTCGATCTTTAGCCTTTTTAGTCTTTGCTGAAATTGATGGCTCGTATTGATTTTTTTAAAATAGAAATTCAAGTGTCTACATATAACCAGCTATTTTAATAAACTAGCAAAGGCTCATTTGTTCATGGATAACATTTTTTTTCCAGCTAAGCAATATCTCAAAGGATGGATATAAATAATAATTTCATTAAAACAAAACTGAGAAAAAGACTCCAGTCAGTCTTCCAGGAAATGTGATAAGCCATTGGAAAAGCAGTTGTACAGGATTAAAAAAATAAAAAAATAAATTACACCAACGTTAACTCTTCTATATGTCTCCCAACTCAATATAGCAATATTCCAGGCAATAGCATAGCTCACAAATTAACTCTGTATATCACTCCAAAAGGTCATTTCAAAATGCACATAAAAGCAGCAGAGGATTACAAGAACACTCGCCACATACCTGAAAGCACCTTCCGTAAACTGCATCCGATAATACAATATCCACAGCGATCCACTTCACTGACGAAGTAAAGAACGTTTGTGTGTGATTTGACCGAGCGCTCCGGATGGTAGCGCTCAGGTCTCCAACAATACAGACTAACTGGCAGGCTAAGGTGACGTCACCTAGGCTACAGGGGCCTGTCCAATACAAAACTACCAATGCCTTGTGGAAGAACACACCACTTCTTTCATTAGGGCTGCATTGGAATCGCCAAGCTAGCATTGACTAACATCCCTTTCTTTTTGTCAGTTTAGATACAGGTGATTAAATATAAAAACTTCAAATTTATCGTATATGCTTGAGTATAAGCCGAGTTTTTCAGCCCAAAAAATGAGCTGAAAAAGCCTTCCTCGGCTTATACTCGCATACAGCTGAATCCGGCGTACCCGACAGCGTCTGGGCGTTGCTGGGGTCCGTGCACTGTCATCGATCTGTGCAGCTGTATGCGACTCCTGGGAGCGCATACAGCTTACTCTCTGGTTACCCGTCGGCGTCCGGGCACTGCTATGGCCCGGGCACTGGTGGGGATCGCTTCGGCTGTATGCGACTCCTGGGAACGCATACAGCCGAAGATTCTATTGTGCAGCAGAGAGCAAGCGCTCCCTGTCTGCAATAGAACGCCGTAAGGCCGCAAGCAGATATGCGGCTGTCCGGAGTCTCCGGCACAGGCAGCGCGCGATGTCATCACGCTGCCTGCATGGCCTGATGACATCACGCCCCCTGTGCCAGACGACGGCGCGCCCGAGAGTCGGTGCAGCGAGGGAGTGAGGTAAGTGCTTGTATTTTTTTTTTAAACACGCCCTGCATATCACCTGCCTCTAGGGACATATCCCAGCCTATAAGGTCATATGCCTGCCTCTACCTGCCTATCGGGACATATACATGCCTATAACCGGACATATACCTGCCTATAACCTGCCCGTACCTGCAAATTACCTGCCTAAAGGAACATATACCTGCCTATTACCTGTCTATACCTGCCTATAGTGACATATACCTGCCTATAACCTGCCTATATGGACATATACCTGCCTATAACCTGCCTATAGGGACATATACCTGCCTATAACCTGCCTATGCCTGCCTATGAGGGGACATATAACTGCCTATAATACCCTATAACCTGCCTATGAGTGGACATATACCTACCTATAATAGCCTATACCTGCTTATAGGGGACATATACCTGCCTATGCATGCTATATGGGACATATACCTACCTATACCTGCCTATGGGGGACATATACTTGCCTATACCTGCCTATAGGGGACATTAAACTGCCTATCCTGCCTATGGGGGACATTTTTATTTTTGAAATTTATTAGTAGCTGCTGCATTTCCCACCCTAGGCTTATACTCGAGTCTTCCCAGTTTTTTGTGGCAAAAATACGTGCCTTGGTTTATATTCGGGTTGGCTTATACTTGAGTATATATGGTACCTTTATTATCAAAATATTAAAAATTCTCTAAATGCTCACTAGCATTATAGAATCCTTAAAAATAATAATGAATCCCTAAAAAATATAATAGTAATAATAATTATTCCTAAATAGTTCTCTAAATATACATATATATATTGTGGCAGAGCGACTGCTGGTAGTCACATGTTCCTGCACTAGAGGGTGTGCATCCGGAATCTGCAAGACACACGCTACCAAGGTTACCTGGGCTTGGTGGGATAGGAGCCAGCCATATGAGTTGTCAGCCACACTAAGTGGTTGGCAATTGGTATAGTTAGTGAGGCTTTTCAGCCATTCCTGGGTCGGCTCTTATTGGGAGAAGACAATGTGTCGGGTGGATGTCTACTCCCCGTGTTCCAGGCCAGGTCTTGGACACATCCTTGGATCCTATAAAAGGCCTCCTGCGCCGGGTGTTCGGGGAGCGTGGTTGCTGCCAGAACCTGGAGCAGCAGTGGAGCTGAAGCGAGGATCTGGCCCCAAGAGGCTGAGGGAAGTCTGTCCAGTATATTGCACTGTGGTGCTCGGCAATAGGCCTTGACCACTAGTAGAGAGGGTCTCTATTTTATGTTTAGTCAGTGGCCTGACGGCCTGAGGATTTTGTTTGTTCTGCAGTTTTGGATGCCGTGCTGTACACCTGTGCTGTAATACAACAGGCTGAGGCCAGTTTGAAGAAGAAACCGTTGTCAGAGTGGATTATGTTGGAGTGCCATCCGTTTGACCCAAGCAGCAATCCTGAGCTAAAATACCTCCAGAGCGGCCCAGGAGGGCATCCGAATACAAGTGAGGCATGACTATATATATATATATATATATATATATATATATATATATATACACACACACACACACACATATATAGAGTCTGCAATGACATATACATACCAGCCAGGTTCTGGACATATGTCTAGGGGGTCCAGGACACATGCCACCAAGGTAAGCAGCCTTGGTGGAGTGAAAGGCCATTGTTAAATAGGTGTCGACACCAGCCATTCCAGCCATTCCTGGGTCAGCCTTTCATTGGGAGTAAGCAAAGAGCAGGGTAGGTGCTTACTCCCCATGGTCCACTCCAGGATTTCCCTGCTGTATATAAGGTCAGCAGGTAGCTGACTGGGCGTCGGCTGTAGCTCCAGTCTACCTTCTGGGCTGGAGGTGTTCACATTGGTGGGAGCCAGTGTAAAATCTATTAAGGTGCTAGTGAGGAAACTACACGAGTGTTAGTAAGTGCTCAGACGAGCAAGAGTTTTTCTTTATGTTTATTTGCTGTGTGGTGCATGTTTTGCCATCCGTTTTATTCTGCTTCTACAATAAACCCACGGACAAAGGAGCCGTTTGTACCTGACATCTGCCACTGTCTCATGCCTGAAAGACTCATGCGGGGATCCCAGAGGCTTACCAGCTCACAATAAATATATGCATATATATATGCAAATACCATCATGCATTGCGTTCCTTATTTAAAATGCGAATATTTCAATGTCAACATTCAGGCCAGTTGGTCCCTGAGTATTTAAATTAAAGATCCATTTCATTTTTGTCCTGGAAATCTTGCCAATAAGATCCCCTTTCCTCCATCCCAGTTGAACTTGTTCAATTCCGAAAAATGTTACTTTTTTATGGATTTCTCATGGCAAAAATGTCTGGACAGTGTATGTATGACAGTAACCCTTTATGAATGTTATTAAAATGTTCTCTCAAACGAACATATATTGGACTTTTTTGTCCTTCCTATATATATTTTATCACACGGGCATATTATCGCATATATTACGTTTTTGGTTTGACATGTAACATGATCTTTAATTTCAAAAAGTTCAGAAGTGGTTCCATTACTAAAATGTATTAGTATGGCAACGTTGCCATGTATAACAATATCCACATGAATAAAAACCGGACCTTTTTATATGGTTATTTTCCAGACAGGTAGTTCCTGTGTCAATAACATTACTGCTGGTGTTTTTAACTGTAGTTTTAACCATACTTTTAACCGTAGGTGCTATTAAGTTACCTAAATTCCTTGCTTTTTTTTAAAAACAAATATAGTTTTTTTTAAATAAAAATTCTCCAATGATTATGTCCTGTTTTAATTTTATGGTCATCTTTATTATTATTATTATTATTATTATTATGTTTATTTAAAAGTACTTTTTGGGGATCGTCTTTATTTCTTCCTTAGTTGTTTCTAAATCCTCTTTATCATATCCTCTATTTAAAATTTGGGAGCATAATTTATCTGCTTCCTCCTCATAATTAGAGATGGGCGAATTGATTCTAACGAAGTGGAATTCGTTTAGAATTTCAGGAAAACTTCGGTTCTGAACGGTCGAAGTTTGGGGTACTTTGGGTGAACAAAGTGTGCTTTTGATTGATAAAATGGCTGCGAGCACATGGCGTTACATGGGGCAAAGCACTCTGGGAGGAAGAAGGGCATAGCCTGCATGACATGTGCAGAGATGAAGCCAATCAGAGACCGGCGGGATTCTGTGACGTCACCGCACTATATAAGTCCGGGCGCGACGCTGGGAGCTCACACTCCTCTCACTGTACTGATCAGGAAGGTGCTGCTGCGGCTGATTGTGATAGCGATAGCTCTTACTGAAGAACTGATTTTTATACAGCGATTTTTGTGGGGTGTCTCAGCTTGTCTCAGAGACTGCTTCTCTTAATGTTCTATTTCTGATTTTTTGGGGGTATTGGATCTGAAGTCCAGTGTGCGTCCACTGCAGCTGCATATACATTTTAATGCTATCTGCTCACAGCACATTGAATATCCAAGGGGGATCTAAGCCAGTTCCTGTTGTATTCATTTAAAGAAACAGCGATTTTACAATACAAATACCACTTCATTTTTGGCTGCTCAATTCTTTTGCGCAATTTACATCCAGGGGTTAATTAAGCGTTGTTTTTCTGCTGTGGTGACTCCAAAAAACCGTCTTTATCACGGTCAAAAAATACAATTTTCCTGTATCCTAATTCACAAGCGAAGGTTAATTACAATTCTTTCTCTTGTTGTGTAGCGTAGAAAAGAATCAATTGTAACACGCTTCGAATCTCGTAGGTTGTGGGTGCTCAATTGTTTGGCGCAATTTACATCCGGGGTTAATTAAGCGTTGTTTTTCTGCTGTGGTGACTCCAAGAAACCGTCTTTTTCACCGCCAAAAAATAAAATTTTCCTGTATCCTATTTCACAGGCGAAGGTTAATTACAATTTTTTCTCTTGTTGTTTAGCGTAGAAAACACGCTACAAAGCTCGTAGTTTGTGGTTGCTCAATTGTTTGGCGCAATTTACATCCAGGGGTTATTTAAGCATTGTTTTTCTGCTGTGGTGTCAAAAATAAACCGTCTTTTTCACCACCAAAAATTACAATTTTCCTGTACCATAATTCACAAGCGAAGGTTAATTACAATTTTTTCTCTTGTTGTGTAGCGTAGAAAACATGCCATTGTAACACGCTACAAAGCTCGTAGTTTGTGGTTGCTCAATTGTTTGGCGCAATTTACATCCAGGGGTTAATTAAGCATTGTTTTTCTGCTGTGGTGACAAAAATAAACCGTCTTTTTCACCGACAAAAATTACAATTTTCCTGTAGCATAATTCACAAGCGAACGTTAATTACAATTTTTTCTCTTGTTGTGTAGCGTAGAAAACACGCAATTGTAACACGCTACAAAGCTCGTAGTTTGTGGTTGCTCAATTGTTTGGCACAATTTACATCCAGGGGTTAATTAAGCATTGTTTTTCTGCTGTGGTGACAAAAATAAACCGTCTTTTTCACTGCCAAAAATTACAATTTTCCTGTAGCCTTGTTGTGTAGCGTATAAAACACGCCAGTGTAACACGCTACAAAGCTCGGAGTTTGTGGTTGCTCAATTGTTTGGCGCAATTTACATCCAGGGGTTAATTAAGCGTTGTTTTTCAGCTGTGGTGACTCCAAGAAACCGTCAGGGGCAAGTCTGGTGCTAGCAGCCGCCCAGGAAGTTGGTGGGAGGAGCCTGTCGGTGCTGCTGTGCTGCTGAGGACCGTGTGGAGCTAGGTAGGGGAGACCTTGCCTAGTGAAGCCGTACTGCCTGGGACCTTTTGGCTTGAGGACTGTAACATCTACCTTGTGAGTACCCCCGTTTTTCATCTGCTTTCCCAGGGGGGTGGCAGCCCCCCTGGGGGGGCCCGGGGAGAGGCTTAATACAATCTTTGATCAAATACTGTAAACTAAGAGTCCCAGGTTTTTCATATACCTTGAGGTTTTATTTAGTCTTTAGTGTGCCACTGATATTTGTTAGATATATGCTATTGCCTTTTTAGTGTGCACCTATGCTTACGTTTTTCAGAATATATTTTAGATGTGCACAGCTTCAGTATGTTTTGTAGTTCATTTGAGATTGGTAATCTCATTGGCTTGCTGCACACAGCTGCCTCTTTTTAACCAGTGCAGGATGACCCAGTTGGTGGTTCCTACCATTCCCTGAAATTGCAGTCTGGATTGACGCCTAGTGAGGAAGTATATTTAGTGTAGGGACTCACCTGCTCTGGGATCCCCTTGACGTTTTGGGAGGTGAGCTTAATACAATCTTTGATCAAATACTGTAAACTAAGAGTCCCAGGTTTTTCATATACCTTGTTTTATTTAGTCTTTAGTGTGCCACTGATATTTGTTAGATATATGCTATTGCCTTTTTAGTGTGCACCATATGCTTACGTTTTTCAGAATATATTTTAGATGTGCACAGCTTCAGTATGTTTTGTAGTTCATTTGAGATTGGTAATCTCATTGGCTTGCTGCACACAGCTGCCTCTTTTTAACCAGTGCAGGATACCCCGTTGGTGGTTCCTACCATTCCCTGAAATTGCAGTCTGGATTGACGCCTAGTGAGGAAGTATATTTAGTGTAGGGACTCACCTGCTCTGGGATCCCCTGACGTTTTGGGAGGTGAGCTTAATACAATCTTTGATCAAATACTGTAAACTAAGAGTCCCAGGTTTTTCATATACCTTGAGGTTTTATTTAGTCTTTAGTGTGCCACTGATATTTGTTAGATATATGCTATTGCCTTTTTAGTGTGCACCTATGCTTACGTTTTTCAGAATATATTTTAGATGTGCACAGCTTCAGTATGTTTTGTATTTTATTTGAGATTGGTTAATCTCATTGGCTTGCTGCACACAGCTGCCTCTTTATAACCAGTGCAGGATGACCCAGTTGGTGGTTCCTACCATTCCCTGAAATTGCAGTCTGGATTGACGCCTAGTGAGGAAGTATATTTAGTGTAGGGACTCACCTGCTCTGGGATCCCCTTGACGTTTTGGGAGGTGAGCTTAATACAATCTTTGATCAAATACTGTAAACTAAGAGTCCCAGGTTTTTCATATACCTTGAGGTTTTATTTAGTCTTTAGTGTGCCACTGATATTTGTTAGATATATGCTATTGCCTTTTTAGTGTGCACCTATGCTTACGTTTTTCAGAATATATTTTAGATGTGCACAGCTTCAGTATGTTTTGTAGTTCATTTGAGATTGGTAATCTCATTGGCTTGCTGCACACAGCTGCCTCTTTTTAACCAGTTGCAGATGACCCAGTTGGTGGTTCCTACCATTCCCTGAAATTGCAGTCTGGATTGACGCTAGTGAGGAAGTATATTTAGTGTAGGGACTCACCTGCTCTGGGATCCCCTTGACGTTTTGGGAGGTGAGCTTAATACAATCTTTGATCAAATACTGTAAACTAAGAGTCCCAGGTTTTCATATACCTTGAGGTTTTATTTAGTCTTTAGTGTGCCACTGATATTTGTTAGATATATGCTATTGCCTTTTTAGTGTGCACCTATGCTTACGTTTTTCAGAATATATTTTAGATGTGCACAGCTTCAGTATGTTTTGTAGTTCATTTGAGATTGGTAATCTCATTGGCTTGCTGCACACAGCTGCCTCTTTTTAACCAGTGCAGGATGACCCAGTTGGTGGTTCCTACCATTCCCTGAAATTGCAGTCTGGATTGACGCCTAGTGAGGAAGTATATTTAGTGTAGGGACTCACCTCAAATACTGTAAACTAAGAGTCCCAGGTTTTTCATATACCTTGAGGTTTTATTTAGTCTTTAGTGTGCCACTGATATTTGTTAGATATATGCTATTGCCTGGGACCTTTTGGCTTGAGGACTGTAACATCTACCTTGTGAGTACCCCCGTTTTTCATCTGCTTTCCCAGGGGGGTGGCAGCCCCCCTGGGGGGGCCCGGGGAGAGGCCCAGGCAAGGACTTGCTCTTGGTGGAGTATATAGTGCTTTGGTGCATTAAGTTTATTTACCACCTATTACATCTGGTGAAGATTTGTGTTGGACTGTTTCATACCCAAAAAAAAAAATAATAAAAAAATAAAATAAAAAAAAAGAAAGGAAAAAAAAAAAAAAGACCCCTGTACCATCTGGGAGTGAGTGCCCCGAGGACCACCTGCCTTCCTGGGGGGGTGGCAGCCCCCCAGGAGGGCACGGGAGCCACTAACATCATGGAGCAGCAAGCAGAGAATCCCGCTCCCCGGTCTGTGCCGGCGGGGAGTGTGGCTACCATGCGACCGGCCAGTGCCTCTGCCTCTCTGTCAAGGCAGCCGGGTGAACCCCGCAGAAATGGGGGGGACATTCGAGCTGTAGCAGAGGCAATGGTGAAGGCAGCAGGGAAATAAAGGATGCCCATATAGCGGAGGTAAAAAACTGGGGCTCCA
>JAODAL010045371.1:0-32003 GCA_025379985.1 Phyllomedusa bahiana
ATGTGCTCTCAGGAGTCACATACAGCTGCGAAGATCGCGGACAGCGCCCTGACGCTGTCGGCTGTCCCTGGCGATGAGTAAGGGCGCAGCACCGTAGCCCGAAACGCATCAGGGAGTTTTTTATCCATGGTGTTTGTTAGTTGCCACTCTTTGCCGTTGATATTTTGTGTGCTATACAATTTATACAATTTTTGTTTTTACTATTGGAAGAAATAAATTTTGCATGGTTTTACTCTACATTCTTGGGTCGTGCTGGATATCACAGTTTGTTTATTTGGATACCTATATTTAACAGGGGCTATCTGCCTACAGGGCTCTGTATGCCTATATATCTACAGGGGGCTATATATCTACAGGTGGCTGAAGATGTCTCCTGTGAGTTCCTGGTTATTTTGCTTCTGTTTTGGATCAGTGCTGTAGTCATGTGATGCGACCCAAGCTGGTGTCTGACCACTATGTGGTCTCTATATGGTAGTATTTTAGGTTATATCGGTGCGTGCATAGTGGCAGTGTAAACTTGTCCCCAATAGTAAGAGTGTGTGCACACCTGTACCTGACTCTGTGATTAGAGGCTTCACTTTTACTTTCTTGTTTCCATAGTGTTATTTATTTTAGAAAATGGTGAGTTGTGTGCAGGGCCGGGACAAGGCATTTTGGTGCCCTAGGCGAGTACAGCCAATGGCGCCCCCCCCCCCCTCGCTCTCAAAAAAATACCCCCCCCCCCCCACACACACACACTAATTCCCTCAACCCTTGCGCCAGGTCCTGTCACTATTTTCTGCACATTCCACATAGCTCCCGTCCAATCTCCTCAGCAGTCACTGCACATTGAAAATCAGCCCTGAACAAATTGCAATTTTCAAAATCGCTCCCCTCCGTATGACAGTGTAATACCCCTAAATAACAGTCACCAAATAATCCACCGATACATGGAGCAAATCTACCAGACGAAGGACTGTTACTAAAAAACCTGCTACAAAACCAAGACCCAAAACTATTACTACTTAAGGCTCAAATAATCCTGCCAGACCCTGACCAAACGCGACCCCCACATGTGACTATCAGCTGTACACAGGCTCTGATTACATATACCACCGCCATACAGTGACCAGATAGTGGTAGATACTAGTTGTATGTAGGCTCTGCAGAAATATAAGTGATTACACTGCAGTTACATTTAGTGACTCACCGGAGACGTCTTTTCTGATCAGCGTCGTTCACCTTCCCTTTTCTTCTCCATCCGGTTCACACCTTCATGCCAATTGCTCCCGGCCAAGACTCGTCCCTGAGGATTTGGACACAAATATCTTAGATTCCTCACATTTCCAGTAACTCCTTAATTATAGGTATATAAGTCCCCTTAGTCAGACAGGTATATAGATATGCCCTCTCAGTCAGGCAGGTATATAGATATTGTCCCCTTAGACAGGTAGGTATATAAATATAGGGGCACTCAGGCAGGTATATAGCTAGGGGCTCAGGCAAATATATAGCTAGGGGCTCAGGCAAATATATAGCTAGGGGTTCAGGCAGGCGTATGGGGGCTCAGGCAGGCGTATAGGGGCCACAGGCAGGTGTATGGGGGCCACAGGCAGGCCTATTGGGGCACCAGGCAGGCGTATTGGGGCCACCAGGCAGGCGTATTGGGGCCACCAGGCAGGCGTATGGGGGCCCCCAGGCCGGCGTATGGGGGCCACAGGCAGGCGTATGGGGCCACAGGCAGGCGTATGGGGGCCACAGGCAGGCGTATGGGGGCCACAGGCAGGCGTATGGGTGCACCAGGCAGGCATATTTGGGGGCCCCAGGGAGCCGAAAAGGGGGCTCCCGGCAGGCGTAAAAGGGGCCACAAAGGGGGCATAAGGGGCCCACAGGGCCGCCCCATGGGGGGGGTCAGGCAGGGGTAAAGGGGACCACAGGAAAAGGCGTAGGGGGCTCAGGCAAAGGGTTATGGTGGCACCAGGGAGGCATATAGGGCACCAGGGGGCATTATATGGGGCCGCAAAGGGAGGCTTATTGGGGGCCCCAGGGAACAATTTAAAGGTGGTCCCCAGGCAGCCCTTTTGGGGGCCGCAGGCAGGCAAATTAAGGGGGGGCCCCAGGCAGGTCTAAAGGGGCCACAGGCAGGCATTATAGGGGGCCGCAGGCAGGCATTATTGGGGGGCCGGGAGGCAGGCATTATGGGGGGCCCAGGCAGGGTATAGGGGGCCCCCCCGGGGGTGGATATAGGGGCCACAGGCAGGGGTTATAAGGGGGGGGCCCCCGGCATGGCATTTTTTTGGGGGGCCCAAGCCGGCATTAAAAGGGGGCCCCAGGCAGGGTATGGGGGCCCAGCCCGAATAAGGGGCCGCCAGGCCCCGGCCCCTTATGGGGGCCCCCAGGCAGGGCCAAATTTTAGGGGGCCTCCCGGGGGGGAATAAAGGGGGCCCCCAGGCAGGCGAAAGGGGGCCAAAAGGCAGAAAAAAGGGGGCCACAAAGGGAGTAAATAGGGGCCACAGGGGCATTATAGGGGCCCAAGGCAGTATATAGGGGCCACAGGCCCGGCACTTAAAAAAAACAACATTAAAAACTTACCCAATTCCCCCGGGGGCCGGGGGGCGTTCCTCTTCTGTCCTCTTTTAAAACCGCGCGCGGGCCTCCGGCAAAACTCCTCGGGCCACGGCCTGTTTACCGCTGTGCCCTGAGGAAGGCAGGTTTGCGATGACACACTCATCGGAAAGCTGCCCGGGTGAGGCGCAAGGGGGGCCCGGCGGGGCCTCAAACACTATTGGGGGACCCGGCGGCCCCCCCGCTTGGGTCGGCCCTGCAGCCCCACCGGGGGATCCACTAAACCTCCCCGGGGGGAACGGGCCCCCACACTGGGCTGCGGGGGGAGGGGGCCCCTTTCCCCTCTTTTTTTCCCCAGAACGGGCCCCAGAGACCGCCGGGGCTTCAGACCCACGGCAAAACGGCCCCGGAGCCCGCGGGGGGGGTCGGGGGCCCGAAAAAGGGCCCCCTTTTTGGGATACTTAGGGAGGGGCCCTAGGCCGGTCGCCCATCTTGGCCCTTACCCTCCCTCCCGGGCCCCGGTTTTTGTGAACAAGGGAAAACTTTGAGATAGATATTGTATGTGGGCTGGTAGGGGAGAGGTGGGGTGGATATTATATGTGGGCTGATGGGGGTGAGTGTCAGTGCAGCTTTTTAGTCATAAATGTATCCCATCAAATATAACACCCTGACACAGCTCCATTAATATAAAAGTTAAAAAGTTTTGACTTTTAGAATATAATAACAGAAAAACATTTTTATTTAAAGTGACGATGTTTTATGAGTGTGAATAGGGGCCTGTAAAAAGAGGTGTGATGTAAAAATTGGGGAAAATTGGGCGTAGTATGGAAAGGGAAACTCATAACAAAACCCCTTGGGTTGGCCCAAAATTTTTTAGCTACCCACTGATTTAACATATTTTAAAAACATAAACCCAAAGGGGTATAGCATGAAAATAAACCCTTTAAACCCACTGCCCAGCGTCACAAATCATAGCATTAAAAAATTGTTGGGGCCTGTTTCCCAACCCGGTTAAAACACCGTTCTTCTCCATTCTGAGAGAAAGCCAGCAGCATCCCAATCTGAAGAGCTCACACCTTTATTAACTTCTCACCCACATCTTTTGCCACTTTAGAAATTAAAATAAAAAAAATAACAAAAAATTTTCACATAATTTGGGTTTTTTCCCCAATTCCCCTTTAAAAAATTTGATCTATTAAAAAAAATACATAATTTTCTCGAAACCTGGTCAGATAAAAGAAAAAGTTTTAAAAGGCAAAAATTTTTATTTTTTTTTTGGGGACTTTTACGTCTCCTTAAAAAATTTAATAAAAATATTTAAAAAATCACATCATCACAAAAAGGTAACAATGAAAGAAACCCTTTCCAGGTTTCCCTAGATGGAAGTACAAAAAAAATTATTGGCCCTAGAAAAAATGGCAACCCGGGGTGCAAAGTTTTAAAAAAAAAAATATTTGGATTTTTATGGAAATAAAAAAAAATAATGTAAACCCCTTTCAAAATCTGGGATTGCCAGAAAAGGATCGACCTGCAAATATAGGTTTAAAACATCATTTGGAAACCCAAAAGTTTAAAGCTTGTAAAAATAAAAACCCCGCAAACATAAACCCCAAATATAAAACAAAATCGAATTTTGGGGGATTCTCAAGGGAAAAAGAAATGTGCTTTTTTGATTTATAAAAAAGGGTTTTGGGGACACATGGCGTTACATGGGGGGAAAGCCCCTCTGGGAGGAAAAAGGGCCCTAGCCTGCATGAAATGGGGCAGAGGGTGGGAAGGGCCCAAACAGAGACCGGGCGGGAATTCTGTGACCCTCACCGGGACAAAAAAAGTCCGGGGCGGGGAAAGCTGGCAGCCCACAAAATCCTCTCACTGTACTGATCAGGGAAGGTGGGTGCTGCGGCTTTTATTCTGAAAGCTCTTACTGAAGAACTGATTTTTATACAAACGATTTTTTTTTGGGGTTTTCCAGCTTGTCTCAAGACTGTTCTCCTTTTTAAAGTTCTATTTCTTTTTTTTTTTAGGGTATTGGGGGCTGAAGTCCAGTGGGCGACCCCCGCAAACGCAAATACATTTTAAAAGCATCTGCTCACAAGGGGGAAAAACAATTTAATATCCAAGGGGGGTTTAAGGCCAGTTTCCCCCTTGTATTCAAATTTTAAAAAAACAGGGTTTTTTTCAATACAAATACCCCTTCCCTTTTTTTGGGTTCTCAATTCTTTTTTTCGCCCAATTTAAAATCCAAAGGTTTTAAATTTAAACGTTGTTTTTCTGCTTGGGGACCTTTCCCAAAAAAACCTTTATTTTCCACCCCCAAAAAATTTCAATTTTTCCCCGTAGCATAATTCCCCAAAGCAAAAGGGTTTTAAAAACAAAATTTTTTTTCTTGTTTTTGTTGCGTAAAAAAACACGCCCTTGTAAACACGCCCCACAAAGCTCAAATTTTTTTGGGTTTCTCCCAATTTTTTTGGGGCAATTTTACATCCAGGGTTAATTAAGCTTTGTTTTTTCTGCGTGGGGGACAAAAAATAAACCGTCTTTTTCCAACCGCCAAAAAATTACAATTTTCCGTAAAACATAAAATTTACAAGTAAAAGGGTTTAAATTAAAAATTTTATTCTCGTTTGGGGACGTAGAAAACAGCCATTGTAACCACTCTACAAAGGGGGGTAGTTTTTGGTTGCTCAATTTTTGCCCCAATTTACATCAGGGGTTTTAAAAAAAAAGTTGTTTTTTGCTTTGGTAAAAAATCCGTTTTAAAAAAAAATTTTTGTTTTCCGGCCACCAAGGGGAAGGAAAAAATTTTTCTTTTTTTTAAAAAACCAATAAAATAAAAACAATTTTTTTTTTTGGGAAAAGGGGGTTTAAATTTAAAACCTTGTTTGTTGTCTTTTAAAAAAAAATTTTTCAAAACAAAATACAAAAAAGGGTTTTTAAAACGGCACTTACCAAAATCAATTTTTTTTCCCTTTTCCCATTTATTTTGTTTTGGAGGCCCGGCAATTTTTTTTAACCCCCAAAAAGGTTTTTCAAAACCTTGGGGTTTTAACTGGTTCCCTTTTAAAAGGAAAGGCCCAAAATAACCAGGGGGGTTTTTTTTTTTCGGTTTTTTGGGTTTAATTTTTTTTTATAAAACAGATAACTTCATCAAACAGTGTCTGTTTTCCCTTTTAGAACAAACATATGTCAACAGAGAGGGGGGCAGGCCTTCACCTGCGAGTTGCAGAGGGGACAAAAAATTCCAGGCCCCCGGTCCGGGAAACAAAAGCCCAAGGGGAAAGCGCAGCAGGGGTCACTCGGTGAGGCAACAACTGCCGCTGTCATCTAGCGGCCGTGTGCTGACTAGCAACCCAAGGGATCTTGATTGGTTGACTAGGTCATCAACTTCCTCCCAGATGACATCTGACAACCCCAGCCAAGAGTTGGTGGGAACGTTAGACACAACCCTTAGTTGGCATGGCCCGGGAGCTGGTCAGTGGCCCTCACCTGTCCTCAACCCGCCTCTGTTCCATCCGGTTCCCTCAGCCAGAGATCTACTATGTGGTCTGGGCTCAGCGCCACTATATAGCGAGGATGAACAATTTGAGGAGGGCAGTCAGCAGCTACTTGGCAGCGAAGAAATGGGGCCAATATCCCCTGCTCTTGCAGTAGGCGGCAAAGTATAGATGTTGAGAGTGGCATGGGAGGTCATGTTGTGAGGAGTCAGCCTCTGCATACCAAGACCGGTGATGAGGACAGCAGTGACGATGAAACACAAATAGATGATGATGTAGCCGACCGCACTTGGGAGCCGGGTGAGGCAAGGGCTTCATCATCGTCAGGAGAAGAGGGCGTCAGCTTGCGCGTCAGGCAGCGGCGCAGCCAGCAAGTGGGTCGTGTGGCCGTGAGTCAGCAGGATAGCAGCAGTGTGAGGTCGGGAGCCAAGCGGCCACGGGGTAAAAAACCCGCTTCGCAGGTCCAAGAAAGTAGTGGCACAGGGGCTCAGTGAGGCAGCGGCGGCAGTAGTCACTCAGTGCGGAGCGTTGGCGATAAAATCCGATACTCGGCGGTGTGGCAGTTCTTTGCTAAGACACCAGAGGAGCAGAATATGGGTATATGTAGAATCCGTAGGCAGAAAGTAACGGGCCAGGGAGCAACGTTCAAAAAGGCCCTTTTGCTCAACAAATGCAGTGTCACCATCCGTTGGCCGGGGAAAATGTGGCTCAGATGTGGGGTCCACCCTGCCGCCACACAGCACAGCGCTCAGTGGCACGCATGCCATTGCACCGTCAAGGCCTCCCCACCTCTGCAAAGGGGAGCTTTTTTCCTTTGACATCACTCCCGTCCAGATCTCCTCTCCTCGCACTCAGGGCGCCCCCACCGGGGATTGAAAAAGAGACAACAGTTGTGTCCAACCATCCTAAGGTGCAGAAGCTGACCGTAACTCCTGTCCAAGTTGTTGGTGCTGAAAACCCCCCCTTTCCAAATGGGGACTCTGAAACCGTTCAGAGAACAAGGGTTTGTGCCGACCGAGTTTGGGAGATTTCCAACCGTAATTTTTTTTTGCAAAAAGGCAGTACCAAAATTCTTTTAGAACAGAAGGTGGCCACCTTGAGCTTATCTTTTTCCAAGGTGCACGGCAGCCAGACTTCTGGGCTGAAACTACAGTCGGGGCCCATTAAATGCCCCCTTTACGCCCACGGGTGAAGTCTTCCTGCCCACACCCAAAAATTTGGGACGAGACCCCGTTTTCTCCTAATTGTCAAACTGCGGTCCCCTGCGCCAAAGTGCCCCTCCTCCCCCTCCACCACCACCACCATCTCAGCCCCACAATACTGCTCCATCATACCACATGAGTAGGCACAGCGGGGTCATGCATTCTACAGCTGGCTTGCCCCCGCGAACAAGTCACACAGGGGTGGAACTGCTCCGCTCATGCAGCAAGAAAATGGGGTTGGCTTTTCTCCGCGCCCAACGCAAATCGAACCATGGTGACGGAAATGGGGGAACATGGTGTCCCCGCTGCCCCGAGGAGGGAGGGTCCATGCGCCCTCATGGCGCAGGGGGTTTCAATCGGGGAAGTGAAAAAGGGGTTCCTGAAGTTTTCCCACCGGGCTCCGGGGGAAGGGTTGGGGGGGGAAAAGGGGGGGGCCGGGAAACTGTGCATCATTTTCACCCATTCCTAAAAAAGCCAGGAACACCCCCTCGATTGCAGCGGCAAAGGGCCTCCCCCAACAAAATCTGATATGCGATATTTCCCCCCCCGTTGGAATTCCAGCCGACGGGGGGAAGGGGGGGGTTTTGGGAAAGGGAAAAAGGCCCAATTATTTTTTTGGAGGATCCGGCTAAAAGGGAAACCCCCCTTTTAATTTTTGAGGTCCCCCAAGGGGCCCGGGGCCATGCTGACACCTGCCGTTTTTTGGGGCCTTTTCGAGGGGGCCACATTTTTTTGGCATTTCCCCAGGACTAGGGGATGAAAAAATCACCCACGGGGCTTCCACGGAACAGATCTGAAAAATCTGTCTGGGCGGGGGACTGGAGAGTAAAACTCGCCCCACATGAGCCCGGTGGGGACTAAAATGCAGGAGAAGGAGGAGGAGGGGGACTTTGGAGCAGAAGAAATTTGCGGGAAAAATCAGTGGTTTTTTCTCCCCAGGTGCAAGAGAGGGGGAAAGCAGGAGCACTGGAGGAGGTAGAGGGAGATGGGGAAGACGGGGGCAGATGCCCCGCAAGCACCGTAGCAGTATACAGTGGGGGAGGAGGCAGGGCCCCTCAGAGTCACTTGTGCGAGGGCCCTTGAAAGCATGCTGATTTGCCGCTAGTGACACCAATTTAGCGGCATCCGGCGGGGGGGATGACTTCTGGCCCCTCCACCCTATTGGCCCCTTTGCTCCCCCTTTCCAAAAGGGGGACCCTTTTTTCCCCCACTTTTTAAAGAGGGAGGACAAACTAAAATACTATAGGGAAATCCCTCCGTATCCGTTTTGGGCCCCTGCCTATGTGCGGCATCGTCCCCCCCTGACAGGTCCCGACCGGAGGGTTTTTTCAGTGCTCACCCCCCTACTCCCCTTTTGCCCGGGGTTGGAAGGGGAAAAAAAAGGGGGGGGGGCGGAAACATACCAGCTTTCCCTCAGCAGCAACCTAAGTCTGGAGTCCCCTGATGTCATCTTCCTTCACCCCCCCCTAGTGAGGGGGGCATCCGGGCCCGAAACACGGAAAAAAGGACCTGGGGGAAGACCCTGGAAACCAAAAGGTGGTGGGCCCACTTGGAAAGCACTCTGCCACCCCCGTTTTTAAGGGGCCGCTGGGACCTGGGGCCCCAAACCCCCAAAATGGGATGTTTTGGCCCAACTTGCCGAGTTTGCAGTGGGGAAGCTGTTTTTGCCCAGCCATAAGTGTGGCCCTCAGGGCAGGGGTTCAAATGCGGCGGGGGCCATTGTTACCCCAAGGAGAAACCCCCTTTACCGGGGAAAAAGTGGAACGCTACCTTTGTCAAGAGGAAACAGGCAGGATCGGGCCAGGGATTTCCACACACCAAAGCCTTAGGCGTCAGACTAAAATCAGCCCTGAAACCTCACCCAAACTGTGAAAAAAGAGTTTTGGGGGTTTAAACTACCTGCCTCAGCCACAAATTTGATGCCGCCCCCCCGCCTGATGCCACACATTGTGACAGTTTCTCCATTTTTCCACCCAACCCTCTTTTTCCAGGGACTGGTATTGCCCCCCACCCAACTTGTATTTTTGTTTCCACTGTCTGACCTCCTGCTCTATTGTTGCTGGTTTTCCATGACAACCAAAACGTGTCTTTTTGCCACCTTTCCCGACCTCATGTGCTGCGTGGGCTGCTGTCGTGACCACCAAACTCTGTCATTTTTGCCACTGTCTGACCTCATGCTGCGCTTTGGCTGCTGCCGTGACCTACACCCCGTCATTTTTACCCCTGTTTTTACCTCAAAAGCTGCTGCTGTGGCTGCCCGCCGTGACCTTTTTCAAAATCCCGTTCCCTTGTGCCACTGTCTGACCTCATTTCTGCTGCTGTTGGGTGCTGCCGTGACCTACCCCACTGTGTCCTGTTCCCCCTGTTTTGACCTTTATGCTGCTGCGGGGGCTGCGGGGGTGACCCCAAACACTGTCATTTTGCCCTGTCTGACCTCATTCTGGCTTTCTGGGGGCTGCGGGGTGTGACCTTTTAAAAAATGTGTCATTGTGCCAATGTATGACCTAATGCTGCTGCTTGGCTGCTGCTTGTGACCTTTCACCCCTTTTGTCATTGTCCCCCATTTTTTGTTTTCCTTTTTTGGCCCACCTCCAGAAGTCATTGTGGGCCCCTGTCTGGACCTCAAAGCGCTGCCTTACCTGCACCCCTGTGTCATTGTTTCACTGGCTGACCTCATGCCTTTTGGGTGTGGGTGCTGCCGTGAACCCCAAAAACTGTGCATTTCCCCACTCTGTGGGCCCACTCCTGTTTTTGCCACCCCCAGAATGTTTATTTTCCCGTTGACCTCATGCTGTGCTGTGGCTGCTGCCTTACCAAAACCCCTGTGTATTGTGCCACTGTCCCCGGGCCTTTATGTGCTGCTGTGGGGTGCTGGGCCCTGACCTACACACAGTGTCGTGTCCCCCCTCTGTGGCCTACTCCTGTTTTTTTTCCATTCCAAAAATGTCCTTGTGCCACTGTCTGACCTCATGCGCTCGCTGTGGGTGCTGCCCGGCCCACACAAATGTGTCATTTGGGCCCCTGTTGTCCCAAAAGCTGCTGCTGTGGGTGCTGCCGGGGACCTACACACTTGTCATTGTGCCCCCTGTCTGACCTCATGTTTCTGTGGCTGCTGCCGGTGAAACCCCCACATTGTGTCATTGTTTCCCCAAAATTTTGGCCTACTCTGTTTTTCCACCCTCCAGAATGTCATTGTGCCACTGTCGACCTCATGCTTGCTGTGGGTGCTGCCGTGACCTACACACTGGGCATTGTAAACGTCTTTACCTCATGCGCTGCTTTGGGTGCTGCCGTGACCCAACCACCTGCATTGTTTCCACTGTTGACCCAGCTGTGTGTGGCGTGCCGTGGGCCTTTCACACTGTGTCATTGTGCCACTGTCTGACTCATGCTGTGCTGTGGCGCTTTCCGGGGACCTAAAAAAACTGTCATTGTGCCACTGTCTGAGCTCATGCTGCTGCTGTGGCTTTTTGGGGCCGTGACCTCCCCCACTGTATCCCTTGTTTCCACTGTCCCGGGCCCCATGCTGCTGCTGCCGTGCCTCCACCCCTCTTTTCATTGTGCCCCTGTCCCGGGCCCCATGCGCTGGGTGTGGCTGCTGCCGTGACCTACACACGGTTCATTTGCCACTGTTACCCCCTTTTCTGCTGTTTGGGTGCTGCCGGGGGACCTACAAAACTTGTCATTTTCCCCCAATCTCGGCCTACTCCTGTTTTTGCCACCTCCAGAAAGTCATTTTTTGCCAAATGTCCCGGCCTCATGCTGCTGCTGCCCTGACCTCCAAACTGTGTCATTGTGCCATCTGTTTCCTCTCCTTTTTTTGCCACCTTAGAATGTCATTGTTTTCCCCCACTTCAACCCCCCTGACCTCCCCTTTTTCTTTTCCTGCTGTTGGGTGCTGCCCTGACCTCCCCCACTGTTTTCATTGTGGGCCCCTCTGTACCTTTTCCTGTTTTTTTCCACCTCCAGAATGTAAATTTGGCCACTGTCGACCTCAAAGTTTCTTGGGCCCCCGGGCACCTTTAAAAAACTGTCCTGATGTTGCCACCTGAGCCCTCAGTTTGTTTTTTTCCAGCTTTCGCTCGCATGACTTTATCAGGCTACATTCCCGCTTCAGTTTTTTGGTCAGTTTTGCCCTCTTAAGTGCCCAGGGAATTTTATAGTGAAGCGATTCTAAGAGCGGCGGCAGTCATGTGCGTGTCATACTAAAACACAACATTGTATGACGACCAAGCCAAGCTCCCTCTGCATATTTAAGCTTGACACAACGTTCTACAGCACCCTGCAGGCTCTGTGCAGCCTGGAAATAGCTGTTTTTTTAACATGATTCGTCCCGAAGTAATTCGGAATGAAGTTATTTTTTGTCGGGAAATTCGGCGAAGTGAACGAACCGAATTTGGGAAATTCGCCCATCTCTGTTTATAACATTAAGGGCCACATGGATGAAAACTGTCTAGAGCTAAAACTCTCTTTGTTGCTCATAGCAACCAATCAGAGCGCCCCTCTCATTTTTTCAGAGCACTTGGACTATGAAGTGAAAGGGGAAAATGGTTCACCTTTAAGGCACCACATTTCCCATCTGTAATATGATATGCAGTGCTGCATGACAATGTTTTTTCTCCATATGCCTTTATATAGAATCAGAGGCACACAGGCATAGTTTTGCAATTCTACCACTATATAAAGACGGCTTTGGGGGGACATAATTAAAATGTATAAATATATAAAAGGTCAATATAGAGATCTCGTTCAAGATTTATGTATCCAGAACAAGGGGGCATCCTCTACATCTTGAGGAAAGAAAGTCTCTACATAAACATAGAAAGGGATTCTTTACTGTAAGAGCAGTGAAACTAAAGAACTCTCTGCTAGAGGAACCTATAGCAAACTCATTAAAGGAGTCCAAAAGTGTAGATGCATCTCTAAAATATAAAAATATTGCGTTAATATGACTAAGAATCTGGAGACGGGTCATTAGTCCAGGGATTTATTCAGATTGTCAGATTGAGCAGGATTTTTTCTCTCCAAAATTAGAACAATTGGCTTCTACCTCATGGGGCTTTTGCCCACTATAGGATAATAGAGTAAACGGCATGGACATATTCGGAATATAGTTTTACAGTAACATAATGAATTCAAATAAAGCAACCCTATCTTATATTGTTTTCATAACTTAGTAGATGGAAGGTAAATGGGGTAAACCAATAAAGTGTCTGTATGGGATAGCATAGGAAAGGGTAGTAACTGGGCAGGGAGAAGACACTAAGGCTATGTTCACATGGCGTAATTGCAATTACGGCGGGCATTCGTGAGTGCGGACTTCCGCGGCGTAGGGGGGGGGCAGCCCGCCGGCCCCATAGACTTTCATTACCCGTGGCGCGTATCGTATTGTACTCCCGGGAAGAGGAGGCGTAATCCATAGTTCTCTATGAGAACTGTGGATTACCGTAATTTCGGCGCTGAAATTACCCTGTGTGCACCTAGCCTAAAAAGAACACCTATCAACAAAGAAACAGTTCCCCCCAGGAGGAGACAATGTCAGGATAGAAATACCATTTCTAGCTGCACTACATCTAATGTAAGCAGTATAAATAATCAGTATACAACATACAAGTGAATATCCTCAAAATATTATATGACTTCTATTTGAGGTCTAAATGTTACAGTCACTGATTCTAAGGAATGAGTATCATAGCCATATACTTAACGAGTTTTTCAGAGGCAAAATGACCAGATGATAAAAAGTGTGTAGAATCCTGGGGACACATGGAAAGATTTGTCAGCATAGGGCATTTAAATTACAGAGAGTGCTTATATTAATGTGTCTATGTTCAAGCGAATCCCATCAAAGGCTGGCAGTACATCAAAACCTAAGGATGCAAAAATAGCGGTTTGACAGGGGGTCATGATCCATCCTGACAGATATCACATAAAATTGCTGCATCTGTTCAATCTTCAGTCAATCTATTAAAAAAAGTATAATAAATCGGTGACAAAAGAATATGCATCATATTCACAAACACAAGCATGAGGGATAGTAAAGGAGCTTTGGCAAGTGTCCATTTACATACAGAAATAGTCTACGTCTGTAAATCTAGGGCTAGTTTTTAAGTAAGTACAGTATTTCATCGCGAAGGGCCTAGTATCTTAAGTTTAACCCCTTAATGCCGAGGCCTACTTTTTTTCATGTTTGTTTTTCCCTCTCTGCCTTTCCAGAGCCATAATTTTTTTTTTTTCATCTACATAGACATATGAGGACTTTTATTTTGTGGAACAAGATGTAGGAGGAGCTCTACTGAGAGGGGGTCCCGGCTCCTGGTTACAGCTGCACAGTGCACATGCTTTTTCTACTTATATCCCTGCATGCTGTAGCCGAAGCCGGGACCTCCTTTCTCTGTCCACGCTGCCGCTGTGTACTGTCCAGCGGCGGGATGCGGAACAATTTGAATTTGCGAGACTCCTCCCCGAGGGAAGCGGCCTCACGGATTCACATTGTTCCACATCAAACCCACAGACAGAGGAGGAGGGCCTGGCTCCAGCTACAGCGTGGAGGGATGTAAGTAGAAGATTTTAGAATATAGGAGGCGAGGCGGGGTGCCGCTGTGACCGGGAGCGTGGGCCACCTCCCAGCACCGCCGACACTCGCTGGCCCTATAGAGAAAACGGTGCTCAGCTGCGCCGTGCTCTATTGTGTAATATGAAATAAGGGGGCCTGCTTGAAGCGGGCCCCCTTATTTCATGAGGCCCTGTACAGAAGTACCCCCTGTACCCGCTGTACGGCGGCTCTGGATCTGGGCCCAGCGATCTCGCTGCTAATTTCCCGATCGAAGTGAGGAACAGTAAGCGGCACCGTTTCTCGTTGATTTAGATGCTGTGGCCATCTTTGCTGTGGCATCTAAGGGGTTAAACAGCACACGATTGCACCTACGCCCTCCAGTGCTGTAACTGCAGAGTGTTAGCTGCAATTAGCTAAATAGCATGATCACGCTGCAATCCCACTACAAAGCTCCTTACTGGCATCAGGACGTACTCATACATCATATGACGGTAAGGGGTTAGAGATCCAATCATGGGGCGACATGTATGTATTTTGGCGCCATTTTTTTTGCGTGCATTAGTAGCTTAGAGTTCGCCTGAATCTATGGACCTGTTCTACTGTGGGTCATAGATTTAGTGCTTTCTAACTACTTAGCGACAATTCAGACTCAAGTAAACCACTTTTAAATTGGTCTACCTGTTCCAGCAGTAATGCGCCTGGATTTGTTGTTCAAAAGTAATAAATGTGTAGCTTCGTACGGTTGTAGTGCGAAACGCCCCCACATCTTAGGTGCATTGCAAAGTGCTGCGGGTGCTTTATAAGGCACCTAATTTTGGAGTATGCCTGATTATATATCTAGCGAACAGGGCACCAGTTTTTGGGCTGAAAGGACGCCAGACTTCTGGTGCAGCCCCGTTCATACATGTCACCCATGTTCTTTACTTTTTAATTCCTGTCATCCAATCACCATCCTGTCTATGTTTTACTACATGATCTAAGATATAAACTCTGAATTCTACAAAATGTTTTGAAGCAGGTAGATTTAGACATTTTGGGTGACATATATGAAATTTGGCATTAACACGTCTAATTTCATGCGCCTTACATTAGTGTAGAATGCGCCTGATTTATGAACCCGCTCTACAGCGGGTCATAAATCAAGCACGTTCTAGCGCCCGGACGACAGTTTGGGATCAGGAATATCACTTTGAAAGTGGTTTACCGTTTTCCAACTGTAATGTGCCCAGAATTGCCCTAGGTAAGCTATAAATATGTATATCGTTCTAGTGCGCCCCGCCTCCCGCAGAGATCGGGCGCATTACAAAGCGACGCAGGCGCTATGTAATGCACCCTGCAGTGGCGTGCGGGAGATTTAAATATGTTTGAACGGGAGTGTGTTTGATATTGGGCTGTAAATACGGCAGATATCTGGCGCAGCCCTGTTCATACATGTCGCCCCCAGTCCCCACTGTAGACTTGTGTTATTAATCTATATGCAACATTCGAGTGATATTACTCCTACATACAGTAGTTTACATTGAACGTATAAACAATAAAATCTGATTGACGTGTCATACAGATTTAGGAAAGGTTAAAATGACAAAGAAAGTTATCTGAAGTTTTTTAATGCTTTTCAATGGTTTTGTTTGTGATCTAACATCAGATAACAGAAAGTCATGATATCAAGATCAGGCTAAACTTTGCTTCATCTGTGGATTGTTTAGTTTGGATTTCAAAAATTATCACCCTTAATCAAATTCGAAACTACCAGGTATCCTGATAACAATTTCCCAATATTGTTCATTCCTTCCTCAAACACTTATCTGTGAAAACATAGACGGAAATACACAAAAACTCATATCATAAGGTGCTTTTAGTAAGAAACAATCACACTGGTCAATAATGGCTCAATAATATAAAAAGTGAGGTGCATATGTACCAATATATAGTAAAACAATCAACTTGTTTGAATATAGAACTTCAAATCTTAGGACAACAGTTACATATCAAATGCACAGCATTATATGAGATTAACGAATGAACCAAATCTCCCCATCCCTCCCCATCTCCAGAAACCTTGTTTCACAAATGAGTGAAGAGGAAAAAAAAGTAGCGTTATAGTGGGTTGGAACTAATAGGTGCTTTCTATGTTATGTAGAGTCTATCATTTTCATTTTTTAACTCGTGTGTTCTGTCATGTTATTAACTTGTGTGAATAACCTCATTAAATGAACTTGGTGAACTTCTTATCGAAATACTCATATCTATAGTAGAGCTGTCAGTCATGTACTATGTCCTTCAACCTAAGCGTTTGCCTGTAGAATAGGGACTTAGCTTTAAATCTGGGATGATTGCTTTCAAACATTAACAGAATATTAGAATTAGTGGGTTTGGCAAGCAGATCTGTCATTTTTAGATATCAGTGTGTTCAAGAATCGGAGTAATTGATGCCTTTGGTAAATTAAATATCCTCATTGGTAGCACTTAAAATAACTTATTTAATGTATCCATATTTAGCAAAAATGTAATCTATGTATAGCCACCATAGATGTTATCTTCTCCAAAGGCTTCCATAAATATACCGGTATGCATCAGAACTATAGTTGACTCCCGATTCTCCCCTTTTACATGAGAAATTTGTCCTGAAACAAAAACTAATTGTCAGAAAGGATAATTTCAGTAAGTCCCATGAGAAACTGCATACATTCATTATAATAAGTGGACATTGACTGCATCTCATAGATCATTTAAAGATCTCCCTGATAGTTTATTGAATGGCACAAACTCATTACATCAAAAGAAACCAGACTATAGCTGATCAGAACCATGACACTCCCCAAACTAAAGGGATTGTCTTACTATGAAGATCATAGTTTAAAATGAGGGGACCAAATATTTAAGCATGTACGTCCTTGGTTACAATTAGCAAAGTGCTATGGTTTAGGAGAACGGGCTGCTTCATTTGTGCTTAGTAATGGAGTTTGAGCCCAGGTCGGGTTACGCCCAGCTAAAGCATTAGTGGCTGTCGGCTGAGTGTTCTGTCCGGCCCAGGTCGTGGACAAGAACGCACAGGCTTAGGAGAAGCAGTGAACAGTTCGCAGACGGGAACAAGCAGGGGGCGTATGTAGAAGCAGCAGCGTGCACGGACGAGGTGTGTGTATTGGCAGGAGCACGAGAGATGTGTGCATTGGCCACAGCACCAGAGAAATGTGTGTATTGGCAGCAGCACAGGAGAGATGTGTGTATTGGCAGGAAAGAGAGAGATAACTCAGCAGTCCCATGTCAGATGTGCAGTCTTACATTGGTGGACCCACGGAAATGTCATGTGCAGTCCCACTTAACACAGAAAGAGAAAAGATAGCAGCCCCATGTAAGAGATGTAGTCTTATATTAGTGGACCCAAAGTAAATCTCATGTGCAGACCCACGTAAAACAAAATTGTCAGACAGATGTAAGGTCCCATGTAAACCACTTGGGATACAGATATGCAGTCCCATGTAAACACAAATAGATAAAGTGTATAGTTTTGTTCTGCAGATCTATAATAATCTGCAGGATATATCAATGTATTAGAGAGAGAAACAGGGAAAAAAAAACATCTTTCCCAGATGTCAAATGTCAAATGCCCATTCTAGTTCCAAAGTATGTAGAGAGAGTGAGAAATGTAGATATACACTATCAAGTTACACTTAGCTTTTCACTTCCAATGACTCAAATGACAGCTGAGAACCTCTCCCTTCCCCTAGCTCACACAGAATGAATCATCAGGTGCACACTTTGGGGGCGTTTCTGCAGAGAGTGAAGATACTCCCTGCTGGGAGGAGAAACATGCCTCTCCATTTCGCAAGCTCTTCTTGGCAACCAGCATAAAAGGAGACAACCCCTTTAAGAAGAAAGTATGCTGTAACTCATCTATAACAAGAAGCAGATATAACAATTTGTCTCAAGAGCTTGTCTACAAATATGGCCAAAGCTACAACTACAAAACTCTGCTCACAAGCATAAGGCTGGGCGGCAGGATGGGGAGGGGGTGGTGTCACTAAAGAGTTATGGATATTTTTGTTTCATCCTCCTTTTATTGTTAATATCCTGACTTCCAAAAAAATTACATATAAATAAAAGTTTGCTGGATCTTTGGTGGACTACGTAATACTGGAATGATCAAGCAATAAGAATTTGGGGAAGATCTTCACCAGTAATTTTGGCTTTTATTGCTTCCTTTAGTATGGAACTATTCTTGTTTTAATCCACATTTCCTGTGAGTTAGAAACTATTCATATACAGTGGGTGAAATAAGAATTGAACACGTCACCAATTTTTTAAGTAAATATACTGTATTTGGAAAAGTGCATTGACATGAAATGCTCAAATTTTCAGAACAGTTGTTAAGAGCCAAGGACCACCTGTGGAGGACTACAGAAAGACCTGGAATCAGCAGGTACAATTTTTTCAAAGAAAACAATAAGTAATGCACTCAACCATCATGGCCTGTATGTACACTCACCACGCAAAACTTCACTGCTAAAGAAACAGCATGTTCAACTGTGCTTAAAATTTGCTCAAAAACATTTAGAGAAGCCTGTGAAATACTGGGAAAATATAAGACTAAAACTGAACTCCTTCGATGTCATAATTCACAACATGTTTGGAGGCCAAAAGACACTGCATATCACCCTAAAAATACCAAACCAATTGTGAAGTTTGGAGGGGGAAATCATGGTGCTGTTTTTCAGTATATTTCAATGTAAGTAAGGATGGACAAATGTATCAAGACATTCTTGATAAAATCTGCTGCCATCTACGAAGACGATGAAGAAAAAATAAAGGTGGAAATTTCAGCAAGACAGAGTTTCCAAACACACAGCCAAGGAAACTCTCAATAGGTTTCAGACTAAGAAAAAATAAAACTGTTGGAATGGCCCAGACAATCCTCTAACCTGAATCTAATAGAAAATCTATGGAAGAATCTAAACCTTTAGGATTTGAAGAGTGTTTGTGTGAAAGAATGGACCAAAATCCCAACTGAGCAATGCATGCAACTAGATTCTCCATACAGGAGGTGTCTTGAGCCTCTGCCTCAGCATGAATCAAATTGGAAATATAATCCCCTGATTGCCACAGGAGACCCCTTTTGGCACTGTGATTTGTGTATGGCTATAAGAGGTATGCACTACTTCACACCGTAATTTCACACTTGCCCCCCTCCCAGGCTACAAATTGTGCACAACATATACCCCAAATAGTTCACATAAAACAAAACAAAACACAGATGCCAGCACCAATTGTTGTATTTGTGCAACATTTGTGTTATCATACATGAAATGTACAGAAATATCAAGAGTTTAGTACTTAGAGATTCCATGAGGCAAAGTCCTTTTTATGCTTCCATCAACACAGGCTAAAGGTAAATACAAATCCATTTGGCTTAGGTCTGCAACCCATCATTTACAGTGGATTGTAAAAGTATTCATACAACCTTAACTGTTCCTCATTTTTAAACATTACAGCCACCAACTTCAGCTTATTAAGTTGACATTTTATGTGATTAAGCAACACAGAGGGCCACATGTATGAAAATGGTTTAGGTCTAAAACTCACTTTGTTGCCCACAGTAACCTATGGGCAACAAAGTGAGTTTTAGACCTAAACCATTTTCATACATGTGGCCCAGAGTATCAAGTATTTATGAAGAGAATAGAAAATGATACGTGTTTTTCCAAATGTTTGCAAATTAAAAAAATGAAAAGTGTGCATATGTATTCAGCCCACTGTACTCTGATCCTCTTAAATAAAATCTTGTGTGAACAATTCCCTTTACAAGTCACATAATTAGTAAATAGAACATCTGTATGTCATTTATTCTCAGTATAACCACAGCTTTTATGTGAAGGCCTCAGAGGTTTGTTAGATAACATTTGTAAAGAAACAGCATCATGAAAACCAAGTAACACAAGACCGCTCGGGGATAAAGTTGTGGATCTGAACAGCTCACTCAATACTGTTCAAAAATGGGAAACAGGTCCAGCGCCTTCCTTAGAAATAACTATTAATTGAATCCACAGTAAAAGCGTTACAGAAATATCTGACGCATTTCAGGTCTTGAAATATAGATCCTTAGTCGCAGCAATTAAAAAAACGCAGAGACACGTGTTTATAAAGTGTCTGTAATTAATCAGACACAAAACACCTGTGCATGCGTAATGAGACATGTAGACAAAGAAACAGGACAACTATTAGTCGTGTACTTCACAAATCTGGCCTTTATGGAGGAGTGGCAAGAAGAAAGCCCTTTTTTAAAGCAAGTCATAAGAAGTCTCGTTTACAGTTTCCAAAAAGCTACAATATGTAGGGGACATAGCAAGCGTGTGAAAAAAGGTGCTGTGGTCAGATGAGACCTAAATGCCAAACGCTATGTGTGGAGGAAAACTAACACTGCACATTTCATTGAAAACACCATGCCCACTGTGAAGCATGGTGAACCTTCTAGAGGCTGCAAAAGACTTGATACTAGGACGTAGGTTTGCCTTCCAGCAGGACAATGACCCCAAACATACAGTTAAAAGTTACAATGAAATGGTTTAAATGAAAGCATGTTCATGTCATAAAATGGGCCAGTCAAAGTTCAAACCTAAATAGCTAGAGCTATGTTGCAAAAGAGAATAGGCAAAAAGTCCAGCCTCCAGATGTGCAAAGCTGGTAAAGACATACCCCAACAGACTTATAACTGTCATTGCAGCTTCAGGTGGTCTACAAAGTATTGACTCTGGGGGGTTGAATACATATGCAGGTCACACTTTTCAGTTTTTTCGTTTGCAAACATTTGGAAAAGCGCATATTTTCTTTACATTCCACAAATACTTGCTACCTTGTGTTTATTTATCATATACAGGCAGTCCCTGGGTTATATACAGGTTAGGGACTGTAGGTTCGTTCTTAAGTTGAATTTGTTTGTCAGTCGGAACCAATATCTTTAGTACATGTATGGTGTGTAATTATAGGCAGGTATATGTCCCCTATCGGGTATATGTCCCCCATAACAGCTATAGACAGGTCTATGTCCCCTCATAGGCAGGTATAGGTCCCTCATAGCAGGTATAGGTCCCCCATAGCAGGTATAGGCAGGTATATGTCCCCCATAGTAGGTATAGGAAGGTATGTCCCCATAGGTAGGTATATGTCCCCCATAGCAGGTAATAGGCAGGTATGTCCCCCATAGGCAGGTATATGTAATTCATAGATAGGTATAGGCAGGTATGTCCCCTATAGAAAGGTATAGGCAGGTATGTCCCCCATAGCAAGGTATAGGCAGGTCTGTCCCCCATAGCAAAGTATAGGCAGGTATGTACCCCATAGCAGTTTTAGGCAAATATGTCCACCATTGATAGCTATAGGCAGGTATGTCCCCCATAGGCAGCTATAGGCAGGTATGTCTCCCATAGGCAGCTATAGGCAGGTATGTCCCCCATAGGCAGCTATAGGCAGGTATGTCCCCCATAGGTAGGTATAGGCAGGTATGTCCCCCTTAAAAGGGTTTTAAAAGTGGGTATTTCCCCCCGTAGGTAGTTTATAGGCGGGAAAGGGGGGGTTTTTCCCCAATAGGCAGATATAGGAAAGGTATGCCCCCTTTGGTTAGGTTAGGGCGGTAGTCCCCCTTTGGGAATTTTAGGAAGTTTTATCCCCCATGGGGTAGGTATAGGCAGGTTTGTCCCCCGGATACGTAGATATAGGCGGGTTTGCCCCCCCATGGGCGGTATGTCCCCCCTAGGTAAAAAAAAGCGGGTTGCCCCCCTTTAGATAGGAAATAGGCAGGAAATCCCCCCCCAAGGTAGGTATAGGAGGTATGCCCCCCATAGGTGGGTTTTTAAAACCCAGGTATGCCCCCCCCCAATGGGTTTTGCTATAGGCAGGAAATGTCCCCTATAGGAAGATTTGGGCAGGATTTCCCCCATAGTTTGCTATAGGCAGAGCTTTTTAAAAAAAAAACAAAAAACAGTACTCCCCAAGTCCCCGGTCCCCCGGGCTGCTAAACCCCCCGGCTCTGCCCCTTCCTGCACGGGGCCGGGGGATTCATCAGGCCACACACACGTGATGACATCGCATGTGCCTGGGGCCGGGACCCCGGAAGGTTTATGTCGGGCTTGCCCCTTTGGGGAGTTCTATGTGGAGCGGGAGCTTTTCGCTTTTTGCTCCCAATAGGGGATTTCGGGCCCCTTTTTAAAGCCCCCCAAAGGAAAGGGAGCGCTTTGAGCCAAGCAATCCCCCCCGGGTGCCCGGGACAGGGAAAGTGCCCAAGACCCCGGGGGGGCCCGGGAGGGGGTCGGCAGAAAGGCGCTCCCAGGAGTTTATATAGCGGGGAAGATTGCCCCCACGCCCGGGCCACCCCAGGGGGCCCGGACGTTTTCAGCGGCCCCCTGGCTTGCGTCTTTCCCGGGGTCCCCGTTTGAAACCTAGGGGGACAGACGAAATTTTGGAACGACTTTAAGTCGGAGACTCATGTAAAACAATTTGAAATACATAAAACTTTTGTAGGGGCAATGTTTAAAAATGAGAAACGGGTTAAAGGGGGGTAAAAATTTATTTTTGAAACCCCACTTTAATATCCCCAACCCAATGGGGTTGGGGTTTGAAAGGAAAATTACTCTGTAGTATTTCGGGCCCAAAAGGAAAGGGATTTTTTAAATTTTATGCCCCAATTTCCCCAACCTTTTAACCATTGGTTATAATTAAAGATGGGGGGGAATTTTTCTAAAAAATTTGGGGGTTCCCGGTCACTTCGGAAAAATTTTTCCGAAAAAATTCGTTTCGGCCCGAATTATTTGGGCACGAACCCTTTTAAAAAAACGGGCTATTTCCGGGTGCCCAGACCCTTGCGGGGTTTGCTTTTTAAAACGTTGTGCCATGCTTAAATATGCAGGGGGAGTTTGGGGTTTGGGTTTTCCCAACAATTTTTGTGTTTTAGTATGGATACGCACATACTCCCGGGCCGTCAAAAATTTCGTTCCCATATAAAATCCCCCGGGCACTTATGGGGAAAAACGACCAAAAAACTGAAGCAGGAACGTAGCCTGTTTAAAGTCTTTTGGCAGCAAAAGCTGGAAAAAACAAACTGAGAGCTCAAGTGGCAACATTAGTGACGGGAAGGTGTGGGGGTAAAGGGGGCGGAAACCCCGGGCACGAGGTCAGACGGGGTGGCAAAAGGGACATTCTGGAAGTGGAAAAACCCAGTCCCAGGCCGCAGAGTGGCAAAATGACAAGTGTGGAGGTCACGGTGGCAGCAGCATGAGGTCAGGCAGGGGGCACAATGAAATTTTTTGGGGGCTGGGAAAAAAGGATAGGCCAAAGAGTGGTACAAAGACACAGTGTGGGGGCCGGCAGGGGCAACAGCAGCAGCCCTAAGGTTAGAAATGGCAAAAATGGGCACAGTGTGGAGGGAAAGGGAGCAGCCACATCAGCAGATTGGGGGTCAGACAGGGGACAATTTACAAATTCTTTTGGGGGTGGCAAAGCAAAGGAAGTAGGGGGCAACAGTGTGGGGGGCACGGGAAGGGAGCCACGGCAGCGCTTGAGGGAACGTGGCACAAGGGGAAAAGTTTTGGAGGGCAAAAGACCGGGGTCACGCAGCAGCATTTAGGGCAGAGAGTGGCACAAAAGACATTATGCGGTGGGAAAATAGTTTACCACAGAGGGGCACAAAGACTGGGGGGAGGTCCCCCCGGCCCGGGAGCAGCATGGGTCAGGGGAAATGGCACAATGAAGAGAGTGGAGGGGGATGGGCAGGGGCAACAGCTGAGGCAGGAGTGGGACAATGACTTTTTGGTGGCCCAAAAAAGTACCAGGCCCCCAGAGTGGAAAAATGACACTGTGTGGGTGTTTTCGGCAAAACCAGCAGCAGCAGCTGAAACATAGAGTGGCACCCAAAGCAGAGTGTTGGGGGGGTGGCAATACCAAATCCCCCGGGAAAACGGTGGGGGAGAAAATGGGAAAAAAATATCGAGATGTGTGGGATCAGGGGGTGGGGCTCAAATTTTGTGGGGTGGGCGGGAGTTTGAACCCGAAGGGCGCCTAAGGAAATTTGGGGGTGTGGAAATTTGGCCGATAAAAGGGTGTTAAACTTGACCCAAAAGGGCGTCGTTAAAATTTTTCCTGGACAAGCGGGTTCTCCTTGGGGGGGGATGGCCCCCGCCAGCACCCGAACACCCGCCTGATGCCCAATACTGGCCGGGAGGCAGCTTCTTTTTCCACTCTAAACTCGGCCCGTTGCGGCCATCACATTTTCCAAATTTGGCTGCCCCGTTGTCCCGGATTTTTCTAACGGGGGGGGGCCCGAGTGCTGTCCAAGTAGGGGCCCCAAAAAATTTTTGGTTCGGGAATGCTCCTTTTTCCCGCTGCTGAGCTGCTGGGGACTGCCCTCCTCACTTGGCGGGGTGAAGGAAGTGCTTTATTAGTGGGCTCCAGACTTAGGTTTTGCCCCCGGTTTGGGGCTGGTATCTCCACCCCCACCCCTTTCCCCCGCAGGCGGCAAAAAAGTATAGGGAACCCCCGGGTAAAAAAGGGGGGCGGTGGGAAACCCCCCCCTCCCGGAAACCTTTTCCGGGGGAGGGACGATGCCGGGACATAGGGAGCGGGCCAACTGTTTTCGGAGGTTTCCATAACTTTTTGGGTTTGTTTCCCTCTAATAGCTGGGAAAAAGGCTTTCCCCTTTTGGGCCCGGGGAGCGAGGGTCCAATAGGGTGGGAGGCCAGGGAAGTCATCCCTCTGCCCCAACTGACAAATTGGGGTCACTAGCCAGGAAATAAGCATGCTGCGGGAAAAAATTTTGGGAAAAAGTTGGGCCCCCGAGGGGCTCCCCCGCCCCCCTTTCCCCTGGGAATTCTGCACGGTTTGCTTGGGGAGTCATCTGCCTGGGCTTCCTCATCTCCTTTCCCCCTTTCCCCCAGCTTTTCTCCTGCTCCTACCCCCCTTTACAGGGTAAAAAATCCCCCTCATTTTTTACCAGAAAAAGCTTCTGCTCCCCAAAGTCCTCCCCCTCCTCCCCCTCCTCCATTTCAGTCCCAAAACCCCGGGGTAATTTTGGCCCTCGAGATGTTTAAATCGCCACATTCCGTCCCCCCCCGCCCCAAAAAAATTTTTCGAATTTTTTTCCGGACAAAGGGAAAAGTGGAAATGAAAGTTATTCATCCCGAGTCCCCGGCGACCCGACAAATAATTTGGGCCTTCCCCGAAAAAGGGCATCAAAAAAAACGGGAGGTGTTCCCCGCCCTGGGGCTGCCCGGCTGCATCAAAAGGTTTTTTCAGGGGGGGGGTACTTCTTTTCTTTCCTGGATCATCAAAAAATGTTAATGGCCTTTTCTTTATTATACAGTTCCCGGCCAACTTTTGCAGGCCCGGGGGTTCCCGCGGGTGGAAACAAACGCTTTTTCAGGAAACGTGTTTGGGGGGGGGCCCTTCTGCCCCTGCCCAAATCAGGGGGTGTTTTCCCGGCTTTTTTACGAATGGATAAAGTGCATTTCACATTTTTCCTTTGGCCAAAAATTTTTGAATGTTTTGAAGATCCCGGGGGGGAAGCTTCAGGAAAACTTTTTTTCAACCAATGTTAACAAAACGGGGGCCATGCAGGGCGCATGGCCTTCCCTCCCCGGTTTTCAGCGCGGGGCACCTTTTTCCTCCCATTGTCCGTCACCATTTGGGTTCCCATTTGCAGTTGGCCGGGGTAAAGCACACATCGATTCTTGATGCATGACGCCCGGGGCAGGGTTCCTTTCCCTGTGGGGGACTTTTGTTTTGCTGAGGCAAAACTAGGTGGGAGGAAAACGGTGACAAAGCTGGGCCCTACACAATTTGGTATGATTTTAGAAGTAATTTTGGTTGGGTGAGATGGGGTGGTTTGGGGGAGGGGGGAAAAGGCGGAATTTTGGGGCAAAGGGGCAGAAATTTGGACATAAAGTGGGGGGAGGGAAAACGGGTATTTCCGTCCCAAAAATTTTGGGTGTGCTGGGAAGGGGGAAGAAAATTCACCCCAAAGGGGGCCCGGGAAAGGGGCTTTTACTGGCCCCGGAAACCCTAATTTCAACTTAAAAACGTCCGCGCCTTTCCCTGTACCTTGGAACAAACCGGAAAACTCAAGGACTGACCCCCTTTCCCGTTTAAAATTTTTTTTGAAAATTTTGGGGACTTTCCTTTTTTTGGAAAAAAAAATTAAAGGCCCTTTGGAAAATCTCCAAACCGGCTCGGCCCCAACCCATTTGTTTTTTTTGAATGGTTGGGAAAAAGGGCCACCATTTGGAAAGGGAGGGGCTGCACACCAACAACTTGGACAGGAGCACGGTCAGCCCGAGCACCTTAGGGTGGTTGGACGCAAACGTTGTCTTTTTACAATGCCTCTCTTTAAAAGGCTGGGTGGCGCCATGAGTAGGGGGAAGGGAGGAAGCATTGGACCGGGAGGGAATTTTAAATCGAGAAAAAAGCTTTCCTTCTGCAGAGGGTGGTGGAGCCTTTTATGGCTGAAAAGGATGCGTGGCCCCTTTGGCCCAAATGGGTGCTGCTTTCGCGGAGGTGGACCACCCCCCCTTGAGCCACGTTTCTCCCCCCAACCCGGGTGGTGGCTGCATGTGTTTACGCAAGGGGCCCTTTTGCCCCAAGTTAATTTCCCCCGGGGCCCCGCTTCACTTTTTGCCCCCAGATTTACTATACCCATATTCGGTCCTCCGGGGTTTAGCAAAGAACTGACACCCCCGCCCAGAAACTGGGTTTTAAACCCCCCCAACGGGTCCGGGCCCGAGTGACTTTCTGCCGCCGCTTTCCCGCTGGTTTTCCCCCGTGGGCCCCTACTGTCTTGGACCTGCGAAGCGGGTTTTCTACCCCCCTGGGCCGTTGGCTCCCGGGGCCCCCACCTTTCTGGGGTTTCCCCGCTTTACCACGGGCCCCCAACCCACTTGCTGGGTGCCCGCCCGCCTGAGCGGGAAGCTGACGCCCCCTTTTCCTGCGATTAAGAAACCCTTGCTTTAAACCCCGGGTCCCAAGTGCGGGTTTGGCTACAAACATCATCTATTTGTGTTTCATCGTCCTACTGTCCTCCTTTACAAAGGGCTTGGGAAGCCGAGGGTGATCTCACCCATGACCTCCCTGCCCCCTCTCCACTTTTATTCTTTTCCGCCTTCTGCAAGAAACTGGGGATATTGGCCCCATTTTTTCGCTGCCCAAATAGCTGCTTTACTGCCCTCCCCAAAATGTTCATTCCCCGCATATAGTGGGGCTGAGCCCCCCACCCCATAGTTTAAACCCTTTGGTTTAGGGGAATGGATGGGCAGGAAAGGGGGGCTGGGAAGGTAGGGCCCCTGACCCGCTCCCGGGGAAAAAATTTCCCAAAAAGGTGTTTTTAAAAATTCTGAAGGTTCCTCGAAAAAATCCCGGAAAAAAAAAGGGGGTTTTTTTTTTTCCAAAAATGTCAAAAATGGGAAAAAAAAAAAAGGAAAAAAAAATTGAAAAAAAAAAAGTCCCCCCCCCCCAATCCCAAAAAAACCGCCTTTGGGGTTGGAAAAAAAAAAGAAAACCCCAAAAAACCAACCCCCGGCCGCCCCAAAGGAAATGAAAAACAAGGCCTTTTTGTGGCCCTTTCCCCCCAACCCGGAAAAGGGAAGTGGGGCCCCCCTTGGGGGTTTTTCGGAAAAAAGGGGGGCCCCCTTAAAAACCCCGGGGGCTGCCGACATGGGGGCCGTTTTTCAGAAATTAAATGTTTTGCTCCCGGGGCCTTTTTTTTAGCCCCCAAATTGCAGAGCCCGCCACCTTTTCTGTCCCGGGCATACTGTTTGTTCTAAAAAGGGAAAAACTGGGTTTTATGAAACTATCTGTATATGATAAATTATTCAACCCCGTTTTTGCTCCCCAAAAAGAACCCAGAAAAAAAACTTTGGGGAAACCCCTTGGGTTTAAATTGCGCTCCCAAAAAAGGGCCCGGAAAAAATTTTCTTGTAAAATTGGGCGTTTTCAAGCACTGGGGTGTTTTTTTAAATGTAAAACACAAAAAAGGCTTTAAATTAAAATTTGCTTGTGAAATTTTTCTACAAGAAAAAAATTTTTAAAAATTTTATCGGTGTTGAAAAAGGGGGTTTTTTTTTTTTGTCAACACAGCAGCAAAACAACGCTTAATTAACCCCACGATGTAAATTTCGCAATAGTTTTTACCCAAACCCCAAACTAGTAGCTTTTTTAGCGTGTTTTTTAAAGGCCTATTTTTTTTTACGCCCCCAACAAGAGATTTAAAATTTTTTAAATTTTCCCTTTTCTTGTTTAAAAAAGGCACCAAAAAAAAAAATATATATTTTGGGGTTGGGAAAAAAAACGGTTTATTTTTTTCAGGGAAAACCAGCAAAACAACGTTAAATTTAACCCCCGGATGTAAATTGCGCAAATAATTTAAGCCCCCCAAAAACTAGTAAACTTTGTTGCGGGGTTTTCAATTTGGTTTTATTTTCTTCGCCACAAAAACAAAGATAAAATTTTAAATTTAAACCTTTGCCTTTTGGGAAATTTGGTACCAAAAAAAAAAAAATATATTTGGCGTTGAAAAAGAGGTTTATTTTTGGTCACCAACCGCAAAACAACGCTTAATTTTAACCCCGGGGGGTAAATTTCGCCAATAGAATTGAGCCCCAAAACTTGTAGCTTTTGTAGCGTGTTAAAAATTTGGGGTTTTTTCTACCGCCACAAAAAACAAGAGATAAAAATTAAAATTTTAAACCCTTTTTTTGTGAAATTTGGCTACCAAAAAAAAATATATTTTGGGGTTGAAAAAGACGGTTTTTTTTTTTGTTTAGCACAGCAGCAAAACAAGCTTAAATTTAACCCCCGGATGTTAAAATTTCGCAAAAGGAATTTTGGGCCCCCAAAAAATTTGCTTTTTTTGCGGGTTACAATGGTGTATTTTCTACGCCCACAAAAAAGAGATAAAATTGTAATTTTAAAAACCTTTTCTTGGGAAATTTGGGTACCAAAAAAAAAAAAAATTTTGGCGTTGGGAAAAAAAGGTTTTTTTTGTCAGCACACCAGCAAAACAACGTTAATTAACCCTGGATGTAAATTTTCGCAAAAAATTGAGGGCCACCCCAAAAATTTTAGCTTTGTAGCGGGGTTACAAGCGTATTTTCTACGCCCCACCCAAAAAGAGATAAAATTGTAATTAACCTTTTCTTGTGAATTAGGCTACCCAAAAAAAAATATATATATTTTGGGGTTGAAAAAAAAACGGGGTTTTTTTTTGTCAGGACACCAGAAAACAAGTTAATTTAAACCCCCGGGTGTAAATTGCGCAATAGAAATTTAGCAGGCCAAAAAAGAAATGGGTTTTTTGGGATTGTAAAAAAAGTGTTTTTTAAAAGAATACAACAAAATGGCTTAGATCCCCCTTGGGTATTGAAGAAAAGCAGCTGCAGGGACGAAAACTGGATTTTTTAATCCCCAAACCCCAAAAAAAAAAATTTAAAATTGAACAATTTAAGAACAGCTCTGAGACAAATGGACACCCCAAAAAAAATCGCTGTTTTAAAAATCGTTTTCAGAAAGCGCTTTCACCGCAGCAGCAAACCTTCCCGTAAATACTGGGAGGGGTGTGACTCCCAACGGCGGGCTCGGGTCTTATTTATGTGGGGTGGTCACAGAATTTCCCCCCGGTTTCTGATTGGTTATCTTGCAAATGTCTTTAGGCTATTTCCCCTTTTTCCTCCCAAGTTTCTTTGCCCCCCGTAAAACCCTTGTGCTTGCAGCCAAATTTTTTTAATTTAAAAAAAGGAAAACTTCGTTTCCCCCGAAACACCCCAAAAGGGTTTGATTTCGTTACGAACCCAAAAATTTTTCCCGAAATTTAAAATTTTAAACGAAAACCCCTTTGTTAGAAAAAACTTTGCCCCCCTTAGTTATAATATTATGGAAAACTAAACTCCAATTCCCCTATGGAAGGGGGGGGGGGGGGGGGGGGGGGGGGGGGGGGGGGGGGGGGGAATTTACTGACAAACCAAAATAATTATTACACTTTATCAATGTAGTTTACGGTTTTTTTGTAATTTAGATCCAGGCCCTTTTCATAGTTCCCCCCTTTCCCCCTGCTTTTTCAAGATTAAGAAATCTCCCATAGATGTATCTCCGACACATGTCATAGTTTTATCATAGAGTCCACAGGGAATTCTATAGCATGACTTAGGGAACATATGTTCTATATCACTACTCTATCATAGACTGCCCCTAAAAAAGTTCTCGGGAAAAGGCAAAAGGGAGGGGGTGGAACAATTTGTTTTTTGGGGAAAGGGGATTCTGAAAAAGGCAAAGGAAGGGTTTATGGGAAAACCTTTTTAGAGGAAAAAAAAGGAATCAAGGTGGAAGCCAAGCCATGAAAGGCATGTAAGCTAGAATAGATATACACAATACACAGGGCCATTTTAACACTTTGGTGGGCCCAGTGCATAGGTTTCATGATTGAACTCCTGATAACATTGTTTGTTACATCAACACAATAAATTTAAAGGGGTTGCCTCATCTCACCAGTTTAGGACTGAGGCAAGTCGGTCTCAAATGATGTAGAGATGGCTGCACAGTTTTCCCCATTAATTTTTGTTAGAATTCTAAATACAGATGAGCAAGTGTGCTTATCTGTATTTGGAATGCCTGTAAAATGAATGAAATGTGTAGGCGCAGCCATCTCCATCTATGGGGAGTTTTAAAAAAGAAATGGCTCCCTCGCCCTTAAAATGAAAAAATGGAAACCCTTTTATTGTTCTAAAAACAATTATATCTTTATAGGGAAATTTTTTAAGATGTATTAATTGTAAAATGTAGGCATTCATGTGACGTCTTCTTTGACTAGTCATTAACCTTCGTACTTTTCGGGGGTAAGCCCAATCCTCTTTTTCTTTTCCAGCTCTTTTATTTTCCCTTGCTTCAGGCTTCCTTCTTTGTACATTAGTGCTGTTTTGGCCCATCCTAATTTAAGCTTCCCCTTGTTACAGCTCAAAAACCCCCATCCTTGTTATTACAGGCCGGGATCTTTGTATTGTGTACCTAAAACGTGAGGGTAGACTTTGATCAATTATGGTGTGACCTTTTTCCCTGTCCGGCAAGCCTGGTCCAGCGGTTATAGTTTCTGTGTACCCAAATAAGTGACATTGGGGAGAAAAGAGGAGGCAAGAAAGGGTTCGTTAGCTTGCGTCCCTTCAATTCCAAATTTAAAGGGGGGGTTTTTAAAATTTTTTCTCCCTTCTGGGTAAGTCACCATTTTTAAAGTATCACTTTGTTGGTTGACACACTTTAGCCAAGTGGTGGAAATTCCGATCAATTGGCCAATAAATTCAATTTCACTTTAATAAGTTACAAACTCAATCCTCTCTTTTGAATTTTTAATTTGATCCTGGTAGCGCAATTTTTTAGTTTATACTATTTTTCATACATATGAACTTTCATGAAGGTTTAAAATTAAATTTCTGCAAAGTCATTTAAAGTTGGCGTGCCGTACCTCTTCTCTGCACGGTTGAAAAAAGATTTTTCAAGATGTTTTAAAAGGCATTTTTGGGCATTCAAGTTTTTTATATATTCCCCAAGGGAATTTTAGTGTTTTTAAATTTTTTTTATTTTTTGGTACTTTAGAAAAATTTAAAATTTCATAGAAAATTTTGTAATTTAGTTAGAAAAAAAATAAAAAATGAGAAATTTTACATTAGTTAGACTATGGTGCACTGACCCCATAAGGATGGTTATAGAAGATTTTCTGATGAAATAGGTATTCGTATTTTTTACCTGTTTTGGTTCAGGGGTGTGCTCCCTGTTCCCGAAAAAAAAAGATAGTGTTTTTTGATTTTTTTCTCCCCAAAGCCTAAGACTTTAAAGGGAAATTTTTTTTTTTGAACAATTATTATATTTATTGTTAAAAAAACTCAAAAGTATTAAAATCTGTAGTGTTTATACAAATCAGCATAAGCGCCGATTTAATTTTATAACTAAAAAAAGCACTAGTCTTATTTTCGGGGGTTTTTTTATTTTTTTTTTTCGGGGGGGGAAAAAAGGGTAGGCAGTTGTATCCGGGATTTGTGAGGGCAGACTGGCAGTCTGTTGCCAGGTTCCGGGCCGATGCCATGGGCCTGGAGCGCTGGCGTATTATTACTGAAATGTGATCCCCTTGTGCATACCTTAAGGCCCTGCGGAGACGGGGATTTTTTGTGGCATGGTGACATCATTGCCCGGAGG
>JAODAL010045372.1:0-32001 GCA_025379985.1 Phyllomedusa bahiana
CCCTTTTCCTTTGGTGAAAACTCCATAAACATCATGTTGGAAAAGAGCCTCTCTATCTTTGTCAGTTTATTTAGAGAGGACTACGCCAGCAGTTCACAGCTGCAAATTCAGAGAGACATAGACACAACTGACAAAAATCAAACACCCTCATGACCTTACAACATACAATGCGTTGTTAATATTCGGTATCATCATAGTTGCCAACTTTTGAAAATGAAAAAGCAGGAGAAGTTAGTGGGTGGCGCGCTAAGCGCGCTGTGGCAAAAATTTGCATGGGCACGCCCATCTAGTCAGTACGCCACGCCCCTTCAACAAGCCACACCCACTCCACCTCCCTGCATAACGGCTTTGGAAGAAAGCCAGGTAAAATCCCCCTTATAGCCAGGTAGTAACCCCCCATAAGCAGGTAGTGCCCCTTACAGGCAGGTAGATGCCCCCTTGTAGCCAAGTAGATGCCCCCTCTGTAGCGAGGTAGGTGCCCCCCTTTTGTTAGCCATGTAGGTGCCCCCCTTTGTTAGCTAGGTAGGTTGCCCCCCCTTTTTTGCCAGGTAGTGCCCCCATTGTTGCCAGGTAGTTCCCCCATTGTTTGCCGGGAAATTCCCCCCCTCTGTTGCCAGGTAGTGCCCCTTTCCCCTCTGTTGCCAGGTAGTGGGGCCCGCCATTGTTCCCCCAGGTAGATGTCCCCTTGTTTCCCAAAGGTGGGTTTTTGGCCCCCCTCTGTTGCCAGTTAGTGCCCCCATTTTGCCAGGTAGTGCCCCTTGTTGCCAGGTAGTGCCCTCTGATGCCAGGAAAGTGCCCCCATTGTTGCCAGGCAGAGCCCCCCCAAATAGCTAAAAAATAAAATAATAAAATCCACTTACCTCACCGGGTCCTCAGCACGGCCGTCCGGACGATCTCCTCAGCGGCCAGGGGGAAGTAGAGCAGCCGGCGTCACTCCCCTGCAGCCGCGCGTCACTTCCCCTGCCGCGGCTGACCGGGTATGTCGGCCACACACCCCGGCGCCGAGATCGGGGGAGGAGGGAGGAGGGAGCGATCCCTCCTCCTCCTCCCTGCACAGCGAGACTCCGGGCCCGGGTGAAGCGGCGCAGCGTCCGCTTCACCCCCCTGTAGGAGCGGCCCGGTTGGCGCCCAAATGTAGCGCAACCCTTAGGGCCCTTTAAAGGACCCCCCCCGCCTGCTGGCGGCGGGAGGAAAGCCAACTCCCCCGGGAGGGCCCGGGGGGGACCCCAAAGAGCGGGACCCCCCCGCCAAAAACGGGAGAGTTGGCATGTATGGGTATCATTGTGGCTCCTCAGGTGAAGGCTATAGCACTATGGACATTCTTGTACGAGCCACTGTCTTCCACCAGAGGGAGCTACAGCACTGGTTACCAGCTGCCCTATGTTATTTTTAGCACATTTCATGTACTGTAGGTGCAGCAGAGCAGAATTTGCCAAAATACTGAGACATAGTTGAGGCAAAATCAGCTCCACTACATCTCTTGACATTTGTCCTTGTGAAGGGATGTGATGTTTGTTTTACCAAAAGGGGTTTTATCATGAAGTAAAATTGACGTGGGAAGTTTGCAGATTAAATAATAAACATTTTCACCATTCATCAGCATTAAAATTTCTGCACCATATTTGTTTTAGCTGCTCCCTTAGTGATCCATATTGAACAGCTCGTCTCCAGGGGATCAGACCAGTGACGAGAGCTCCTCAGTCCTGGCCGCACATGCTCAGACATCACCTTTCCTCTTAGATAGCTACTGTCAGTCTCTTCCCTGCTTAGTAATCACACACACTCACTGCTGAACGAATGTTCAAGTCCAGGTGCTATCTTTCTACTCCTGTCCTATATACGCTTTAGTAATCACACACACTCACTGTTGAGCGAGTGTTCAACCCCAGGTGCTGTCATTGTACTCTGTACTAATTAGTCAAACAGTGCACAAAATACAAAGAACCCTCAATCAGGTTCGTATATTAGGAAAAAGAAAATTCCTATTTTTGGTTCCTGCATGGATTTGAACCTAGGATCCCTTTACTTTCGAATGGGAAAATCTGTAAGTACTCCAGCAACTGTAGTAGTCTTCAATGGTATAAAAAACTTGTAGTTTTATTGAATTCTTTAAAAGTCCAATGAGAACAGCCAGACATGATCAGCACAGCAAAACAATTCACCGACGCGTTTCGGGAGGCGTCTCCCTTATTCATGAATAAGGGAGACGCCTTTCCCGAAACGCGTCGGGGAATGTTTGCTGTGCTGATCATGTCGGCTGTTCTCATATGGACTTTTAAAGAATTCAATAAAGCTACAAGTTTTTTATACCATTGAAGACTACTACAGTTGCTGGAGAAATACAGATTTTCCCATTCGAAAGTAGCAGGAGACTGGCTTCGGGTCTCCCATCTCTCCGTCAACATAGTAGGTGAGCTGAAGATTTTTACTATTTTTCTCTGTAGGATCCCTTTACTGACAGGCAGAAGTGCTAACCACTCAGCTACTTTGTAGATACAGTTCTTTACATAAACAGACTCTTGTTTAACTAGAGGGAGCACACTGTGTGGAAGGCCATGGTGTTGTCAACCCTGCTGGGTCACATGATATGAAGTTCAAACAAATCGTACACGCCCCCTTTTTTTAAGACACTGAAAGCTGAAGCAGGACCAACCATGCATGAAATGCCTTTGTGGTAAAACTCTTTTAAGCGTAATGTCTCATCCCAACTGCTACTCTAATTTTATATACATGCATGTGAAGTACACCCTCTCCAAATCCTTTGGTTTTATGTATCAAAAAATAATACAAAAAACAAAAAAAATCTGTTCATAAGTAGGGCTTCAATTGAGGTAAGGCCAACCTTAGATAAGCAACAGCACAGAACAGATTCCACCATAAAATTATTTAACAAAAAACAGGACAAAATGCAAGAGCAGTGGGTGAAAAATTAAGTACACTCTTAGGCTAGGTTCACACGGCTTAAATGCAGGGCGTAATTACGCCCCGCAATTACGACGTGTGGCCAGGCGGGAGCGGGGGGCCGGCACCTCGCCGGCCCATAGACTTGCGTATACGCCGCTGGTAATTCACATGTCAATTATCTCCCCCCTCGGCGTATTGGCCGAGCAGGGAGAGGAGACGTAATCCATAGTTCTCTATGAAAACTGTGGATTACCGTAATGACTGGGACGTATTCCAGCCGTAATTTGCGCACTCCGGCGCGTAATTACGGACTGAAATATGTCCAATTTTAAGCCGTGTGAACATGACCTTACAGCTCCCATAGGAATTAAGGGGGTAAATAGCAACCCTGATCTTCTAATTAATTGGCCTTGATTTATTGATCATCAGTGAGTGTGATCATCTGTATAAAAGCAGGGGCCACAGGTATGAAAACTGTTTAGGTCTAAAACTCCCTTTTTTGCCCATAGTAACCTATAGACAACAAAGTGAGTTTTAGATCTAAACAGTTTTCCTAAATGTGGCATCAGAAGTTTTGGAAGTTTGATGATCTGGAGTATACATGCATGTGTGAACACCATACCAAGGAAGAAAGACATCGGCAATGATCTTAGAGAAGCAATTGTTGTTGTCTATCAATCTGGAAAGGGTTATAAAGCCATTTACAAAGAATCTAACCCCCTAAAGGCTGGGCTTTTTTTTGTTGCATTCATTTTCTCCTCTCTCCTGTAGTGTGTAAGCTTCTTTGGGCAGGGTCCTATCTCCTATAGTGTGTAAGGTCCTTTGGACAGAAACCTCTCTACTGTAGAGTGCAAGCTCCTGTGGGGAAGGAATTCTCCATAACTTTTTTTTTATTTTTCCATCTAGATAGACATCTGAGGGTTTGTTATTTAGCCAAACACAATGTCTTTTTTAATGGTGTCATTGTCCATACTGTAATGATCCGGCGGTAACAGTATACATTGAGGCGCCGATCGTTGGGAAATGGGTGTGTGGATCCACTGTGATCTCCGCAGGCGAGATGGTAGATGGAGATCCATGCCAGGAAGCGGAGTCTAAGGGAACCCCGGTCTTCACCGGAGCCCGCCGCAAAGGTGGATGGACTTAGCTGCGGGGAACCCCGAGGTCGCTACCCCTGACTTGGCTACCTGCAGTGACAGCCGAGGTGCAGGACCGGAACACCAAACCCTGGGAGTGATGGTGGCAAGATCAAAGCTGTAGAAAGCCTTCAGGTCCTACGTGGTGGTAGACAGGAGCAAAGACTGGTGACAGCAGGTAAACGTATGCAACAGTAGTATTCAGCAGGAAACGGGAAACTTCCAACGGCAGAGATACAGCAGGTACTGGACAGGTACAACAGCAGGTGAACGGCAGGAAACAGGACAGGAACAAGGACAGCAGATAAGCAGCAGACAGGTGGTCAGGAGCTCTGATGGACTGCAAAGACTGACTAAAGGCATCACAGGGGTTAAGCAAGTCAGGAGCTCTGGTGGACTGAACAGAATGCACAAACATGCAACAATGAACTGACCCAGAAGCCAGGGGTCACAGGTCAAGAGGAAGTCAATCAGGACACAGAACCTATAAAGGACAGGAAGGTGCCCTAGGAGGTGCAGTGCGCACACAGGACCCCAGGAAGCAGGAGCAAGAGCTAATGAGTAATTACAAGGACACACTTGAGCAAACAGGGAAACCCCAGGACAGGGAGCCATAGCGGAGACAAGGTGTCACGGGTGCTCCTGCGGCTCACACTTCGGGCACACTCGCGATCCAGTGTTCTCCTTACCTGACCACGCTCCTGTTCTCTTCCGCTCCACTGCCAGTCGGTGCGTGCACTCCCGCTCCCTAGGGCGCGTGCGCGCAGGCTCTTTGTGATTTAAAGGGCCAGAGCGCCATTAATTGCCGGGCACTGTCCCTATATATTCTAGCCTCTTCCCCTTGGCCCTTGCTGGAGCTTTGGTGCTCTTGAGCCTCAGTGAAAGCTCCGTAGTGTCCCTAGTGCCTACTGTGGCCGCAGTCCTGTCCACGTCTGTTATGGTCCGCATAACACCACCGCCGGGCCTGTCCTGCTCGCCTGTCTGGTCGTTCACCTGCCCGACTACCTGGTACCTTGCCTGCTTACGGCGGATGCCGCCGTAAGCAGGTTGCGTCAGAGTAGAGATCTGGTGGAATCCCGCCTCAGCAAGACCAACCCGCTTTGCGGTGGTTTCGGTGGACACCGGGACTCACTTAGATTCCGCTCCTTGGCGTGGCCTTCACCATCACTTCCGGCGGTCCATTAGATCCACTATTCCCTACAATGTTACAGTAAGATCCAGCCATGGATCCCGCCAAGGTGCCGTTACCCACGGTGGCAGACTTTATAACTATTGTTGCCCAGAAGTCCCAGCAGCTGGCGCAACAGGCGCAGCAATTGGACCAATTAACCACCATGATGCAGCAGCTCATTGGCGCACAACAGCAGCCTCCGCCACCACCTATGGCCACTCCAGTCCCCGCGGCACCGCTTGCCCCTGTGGGCCCCAAGCTCCGCTTATCTCTTCCCTCCAAGTACGACAGTGACCCAACTCTAAAGGGGATTTATCACCCAGTGTTCTATGCACGTGGAGCTGATGGCCGACCAGTTCCCGTCCGAACGTTCGAAGGTGGCATTTGTCATTAGCCTACTCTCTGGGAAGGCCTTGGCATGGGCGACACCCCTCTGGGACAGAGGTGACCCGGTGACAGCGGACCTACAGGCCTTCTTTAAGGAATTCCGGGGAGTATTCAAGGAACCCGCTTGCACTTCATCTGCCGAGACCGCGCTTCTGAACCTACGCCAAGGGAACTCGTCTGTGAGAGATTATGCCATCGAGTTCTGAACTGACCTGGAATGAGGCCGCTTTATGCGCCACCTTCAAGAAGGGCCTCTCCAGCAGGGTAAAGGACGCGCTGGCTGCGAGAGAGCTCCCGACCTCCCTGTCCGAACTGATCCACTTGGCCACTCGTGTCGACGTGCGCTTCGCGGAGAGATAGGAGGAACTCCGTCAGGAACGGGATTCTGTTTGATCTCTTTGGCTCCCGCGCACAGTTGCGGAATTCCCGAGACCCTCACTGGCGAAGAACCAATGCAGGTTGACAGAGCTCATCTCTCGAGCAAGAGTTGTCACGTCGTCAGGGAAGAAAACTTGTGCCTGTATTGCGCCAGCCGCGAGCACTTACTCAGGGACTGCCCGCTGTGTCCCAAACGGTCGGGAAATGCTCACACCTAGGCTTCGTGGGAGAGGCGTCCCTAGGTGTAAGTTCCCCCTCTCCACGCCTGACAATGTCAGTACAGGTCATGACCGATACAGGACTTTCGTTCCAGACCTCAGCTTTCTTGGACTGGCTCTGCGGGGAACTTCATTCACGCCTCGCTGGTGACGCAGTATCATCTTCCTGTAGTCCGCCTGGGGAAACCGCTGGTGATCTCTTCGGTCAACGGGGAGCTCCTGAGTGACTCCATTGTGTATGCAACCAAACCGGTGTTTTTTTCAAGTTGGGGCCCTGCATAAGGAGAGGATCGAGTTCTATGTGCTTCCACGGTCTTCTTCAGAGATTCTACTGGGCCTGCTGTGGCTGCAACGCCATTCCCCCACGCTTGACTGGAAGACCGGAGAGGTCCTGCGCTGGGGACCGGACTGCAATGACCGTTGTCTGGTGGCACCTCGCCCGGTGCTTCCCACCTCTCCACCAGTGCCTCACGAACCATTGCCGGGGTTACCTGTGGTATACCAAGACTTCGCTGACGTGTTTTCAGAGAATGCAAGCGGAGACTTGTCCTCTTCATCGGCCGTTCGACTGCCCTATCGATCTCCTGTCGGGAACCAGTCCTCCCAGGGGCCGGGTATATCCACTATCCGTGCCGGAAACCCAAGCTATGTCGACCTACATACAGGAGAACCTCCAAGAGGGGTTCATTCGCAAGTCCTCTTCTGCGGCTGGTGCGGGATTCTTCTTCGTGGAGAAGAAGGACGGGTCCCTACAGCCCTGTATTGATTATCGGGGACTCAACAAAATTACAGTGAAGAACTGATACCCGTTGCCGTTGATCACAGAATTATTTGCCCGGTTTGGGAGCTAAGATTTCTCAAAACTGGACCTGGGGGGCCTACAACCCATTCCATCCGAGGGGAATAGGGGAAAAGCGGCTTTAATTTACCCGGGAGGCCATTTGATTTTGGCTATCCCCTTTCAGCCGGGCAACCCCCTGCGGTCTTTAGAAAATTTGTAAATGAGATTTTCCAAGATGTCCTTCTACTGTTTTATCGTGTGTTTGGGGATACTTTTTCGATCTTTTCTCCCGACCCTAAACCCCCCACTTCATGGCATCAGGTACTCGATTCTGCGGAGTAACAGCTCTATGCGAACTGGAGAAGTGTTTTTTTTCCAAACCAGGCTCCCCCTTCCTCGGGTACATATTTTGGCCCCGGGGGAACTTTTGATGGATCCGGCCAAAAACATCCCAGTCTTGCATGGCCATGTCCAGTTTCTCTACGGGCCATACACGCTTTCTAGGTTTCCCCAAATTCTACCCGCCATTCTTTCCAATTTCTCCACAGTGGTACCCCATTGTGGCATTGACCAAGAAAAAAGCAATCCGAAAATCTGGGCCCCAAGCAACTGAAGAGGCGATCTCCCGGTCAAGGGCCGCATTTGCCTCCCCGTCCCCTTTTTTTTGGGGGGGGACGTGGGAAACCTTTTTTCTTGGAGGGCGCTTCCGGGGGGGGCTGGGGCTGGCTTTTCCCCGCGAACATTAAAGGCAAAACCCTTTTTGTGTGGATTTTTAAAAACCCCTTTTCCCCCCCCCTGAAGGAAAAAAATACCATCGGGGATCGCGAACTCTGGCCCCAAACTGGCCCTTTAAAGTGGCGGGGGCTCCTGGAAGGCGCTGTCTCCCTCACCATTACACGCCCCTAAGAAACCCCTCGTACCCCCAACAGCACAGCGTTTAACCCCCGTCAAGTCCGGGGGTCCCTCTTTTTCTCCAGATTCGACTTTAAATCCATTTCCTCCCGAAAAAAAAACTCAAGGTATGCCTTGTCCCTGCCCCCGACATTCTGGGGGAAGAATCGCCCCCCACATATTCCGCCCGGGAAAACGTGTATCTGTAGCTTTGGGGGATCTACAGCAAATACCTCCGGGCAAGACCTATTGCGACCGATTGGGGAGAATTTAAGGGGGGCACTACCCTTTAATTTCGGTCCCCCCGGAATACCCGGAAAAACTAGCCGCTGAATTTCCGTTACTACTGGTGGCCAGAATTTTGGGGGAAACGTCAAGGGGCTTCTTTGAGTCTTGCCCTACTTGTGCCCACAAAAGACTCCCAAAATCAAAAAAATACAGGAAATTTACTTTCCCTTTTCCTATTCCGGTTTGTCCGGGGTCTCATAATTTCCATGGGGACTTTTTTTTACGAACTTCCCCTTCAGCCCCAAAATAAAAGGTCCCTTTGGGGGGTTACTGACCAAATTTTTCTAAGATTTCCCCACTTCATTTCCCCTGCCTGGTTTGCCCTCGCCCCCTTCCCATGGGCCCCTGTTTTTTTATATATAAATTTCGGTTTTCCATGGTCTTTCCCCGGGCCACTTTTTCTCGGATTGCGGGGTTTAGTTTTGTCCAGGGGGTTTTGGGGGGACCTCTCCCTCCAAACTAAAGGTAAATTTGGATTTTTTTCCTTGGGCCCACCACCCCCATCTAATGGGATGGGGAGGCGGGGCAACCAAATCCTGGGGAATTTTTTGCGCCATTTTTGTGTCAACACGACAGGACAATGGTCCTAGCTTATTTCCCGGGGCCCCCTTTTTAGATTCTGAAGAGGGTTAACCCAATGGCCCCTGATTCCTCGGAAAGGGCTTTTCCGTAAAGGAAAATTTTTGGTATGAAACTGTCAGGGGGGGGGGTTCTTTCCCTTTTGATTTTGGAAAAGGGTTCGGACCGAAAAAGAATCGTGGGAACAGGAGGGCCCAATCTTGGACCGAAACTCCCCAGAGGTTCCTTCTGGCCAGAAAGAGGAGGAGGGGCCCCAAAGGGGGGGGGGGGGGTACTGTGGGGTGCTCCCGCGGGTCACCCCTTCGAGCCATGGGGCCCCGGGCCCGGGCAAGGGATTTTGGTGCCCTAGGAAGTAGGCCAAAAGTCGCCCCCCCCTACCCCCCCCCCCCCCCCCCCCCGCACAAAAAAAAAAAAAAAACCCCAACCCTAACCTAGCACACCGCCTGCGGGCCCCCCCCCCCCCAAAAAAAAACAAATTTAAAACGCAGAGGAGTTAGTAGGGGGCTCTTTCATTGTATTTTTTATAAATAGTATGGTTTTGAATAAAAAACCCCCCACAAATAGTTATAAAGACAGTTTTCTACCCGATGATGTCTCTGGATAATGGGTTTCAGCACCAAAAAAAATACCGCTATAAAAAGCGAAAATAATTTTCACCCATTTTCTTTACTGCACAAAACAGTTTAGCAAAACCCCAATTTCTATCAATGATTTCTGCTAACAAAGAATGAAAAATACCAAACCCTATCAAGACCCCCAAATCACCCCCCCCATAGTGTTTAAGGGGGGGATGAGGGGGCTAAGGGGTGAATAAATGCGGGTTTTAAAAAAGGGGTTGGGGTTAAAGATTTTAGGTGAGTTTGGTTTTAAGGGGTGACCCGATGGGGTGGGAGGTGGGGGTGGGGGGGTATTGGGTGGCAAAAAGGGTGAGGTTTATGGGGGTTTTAGGGGGAAAATGGGAGCTAATAGAGGATAGGGGGGAGGGATGGGGAGTTTAAAGGGGTGGGTTTCGGGGGGGATGGGGGAGGGGGGGATAGGCCACAACTTACAGACACCAAACTTCTGGGGGAAACCCCCGAAGATTGTGCTGTGGCCTATACGCCCTAGGAAACAAATTGCACGGCCCCATTATTTCCCCTTTTCCCTGAATAATGCCCCTCTCTCACTAAAAGTCCCCCTCCTCCCCGGGCAGCTCCCCCCTTCCCCATGACAGCTCCCCCCCCCCCCCTCCTGCATCTCCCCCAATCCTCCCTGACGGCTCCCCCCCCCCTCCAGACGGCTCCCCCCCCCCCTCCAGACCCGGGTCCCCCCCCTCCATACGGGTTCCCCCCCCCCTCCATGACGGCCCCCCCACCCCCCCCCATGAAGGGGTCCCCCACCCCCCCAAAGACAGCGCCCCACCCCTCCATGACCCGGGTGCCCCGCCCCCCCAGACGGCTCCCCCCGCCCTCCCCCTCCCGGCTCCCCCCACCCTCCATCCGGCTTTCCCCCACACCCCCATCAAAGGCTCCCACACCCCCCATGGGCAGCTCCCCCCCCCCTCCATGACAGCTCCCCCACCCTCCATGGGGCAGCTCCCCCCAAACCCCCCATGACAGCTCCCCCACCCTCCAGACAGCTCCCCCACCCCCCCATGACAGGGTCCCCAAAACCCTCCATGACAGCTCCCCCCCCCTCCATGACAGCTCCCCCACCCACCAAGACAGCCCCAAAACCCTCCATGACAGGGTCCCCCCAAAACCCCCCATGAACGCCCCCCACCCTCCCCATGACAGCTCCCCCCATCCTCCCTGACGTCCCACACCCCATGACAGCTCCCCCCTCCTCCATGACATATCCCCCATCCCCCAGACCATTTCCCCCATCCTCCATGACAATCCCCCCTCCTCCAAAGGGCAGCTCCCCACCCCCCATTGGGGGCAGCTCCCCCACCCTCCAGGACAGCTCCCCCCCCCCCCATGAAAAGCTCCCCCCCACCCTCCATGACAAACTCCCCCCCCTCCTCCATGACAATCCCCCATCCTCCATGAAAATTAAACCCCCATCCCCCCATGGGAAAAATCCCCAAACCCCCATGACAGCTTCCCCCCTCCTCCCATGACATAACCCCCCCCCCCTCATGGGGAAACCCCCCATCCTCCATGACATCTCCCCCCTCCTCCATGGGCAATCCCCCACCCTCCAAAGACAGCTCCCCCCTCCTCCCTGACAGCTCCCCCATCCCCCCATGACATTTTCCCCAACCCCCCATGACACTCCCCCAACCTCCAGCCCGCTCCCCCATCCTCCCTGCAAAATCCCCCCCTCCTCCCCTGACAAAATCCCCCCCCCTCCTCCATGACATTCCCCCACCCTCCAAGGGCATATTTTTCCCCCTCCTCCATTAAGCTCCCCCTCCTCCCTGATACTCCCCCATCCTCCCCTGGGCAGCTCCCCCCTCCTCCAAGACATAAACCCCCCTCCTCCCATGACAGGGTCTCCCCCTTTTTTTTGATACCCCCCAGCATAAATTTCCCCCCCCCAAAACAGTTTAAAACCCCTCAAACCTTTCCCCAGTGAGCACTTGCAGTCTTCTTCTTCAGCTCTCACTGCTCCGCTGGGGGGCGGGGGCGAAGCTCCACCCCCCCTTTTCCCCGCTACACAGGGCCTCATTGCAGGAAGCTGTCACAGGGGCAGAATGTTTGGAGAATGGGTTTAATCTCTCCCAAAAGTCCAACCCGCAAGTCCCCCTTCAGCTTCCCTACCCACCCCCTCCCCCTCCCCCCCCGGCGCCGGGGGGAAGGGAGGGGGGGGGAGGGAATCCCCAAACTTTCCCTTTTTAAAAGAGACAGCCCGGGAATGCAAAGGAGCCCCCCTCAGCTACTGAGCCGGCTCCATCCTGCGCCCCCCAGTGGGGCAGAGGGAGGCGCCCAGGCGACGGGCCCCTGTTCGCCCCACCCTTGTCCCCCCCCTGCAAGGGCCCCCCCGTTTCTCTCCCGGCGGGGCGAGTGGCACCGCGGCTCGCATGGTTGGGGTCGGGGGGGCATCGTGATTCCCCCCATTCTCCTTTACCTGAACCCCGCTTTCCCCTCTCCTCCGCGCCACTGCCCCGGGCCTTTCGTTTCCGTCCCTAGGGCCCCACCGCGCCGACTCTCTGTGATTTAAAAAGGGGCCCGCACGCTGGAATTGGGTAAAATTTCTCGGCCCCTGTCGATATATTTTCCCAGCCTCTTCCCCTTTTGGGCCCTTTTTTTTTATCTTTGGTGCTCTTGACCCCAGTGAAAGTCTGGGAGTGTCCCCTAAAAGCCTACTGGGCCGCCCTCCTGTTTCCCCGTTTTGGTTTTGGTCCCCATAACACCACCGCCAGGGGCCCGGGCCTGCCGGGCCCGCTGGTGTTCACCTGCCCGACTGGTACCGTTTCCCAAACCCTTTGGTTTTCCGCCCCTTTCGGTTCGCAGAGTAGAGAACTGGGGAAACCCGCCGCAGCAAGACCAAAACCCCCTTTTTCGGCGGGTTTTGGTGGACACCGGGGCTTTACTTTGATTCCGCCCCTTTGGCCCGGGGCCCTTTACCATCGGGTTTCGGGGGGTCCACTATTCCCTACCCCCGTTTAAAAAAAGGAAGGCCCCAGCCCCCCCTGACGGGGCCATGGCCGGGGCCGCAGCGTGAACTGTGACCCATACTATACAATGTTTTCTGGAAAATTTCCCCCCAAAAAAAATTTTATGTGGAAAAGGAAAGTGATAAAAAATAAAAAAGTCATTTTTACCCGGGTTTTGTTTTTATGGAGTTCTTTTTCATTTTAAGTGGTTCATATGTATTCTTTAGGGGCGGTTTCAATTTTTTAAATGTTTAAAACCAAAAATTTTTGGGTTTTTTTTTTCAGTACGTTTTTAAAAAACAAAAAAATTCTCATTTCTGAAATTTTTCTGGCCCCCAAAAAGGGAGACCCCTTAGTACCACCCCCCGCCCCCCAGTCATCACTGGTGGGTCATTTATGTTCTTTCCCTTTTTTTCATGTACCCATCTTGCACGCCAGCCTTTTTTGCCCTTTTTACCCCCTTTTAAACCCCCCCCTGTGCGCCCGCCATCATTTCGTTTTGATCACTTTAGGGGGGAGCAAAACCCGCATGTTTTCCCCGCAGCGAAAGTCCAAGACCCCGAAGGGGTTTTAAAGGGGGGAAACCAGGGCGGGGTCTTTTAAAAATCCCCTGCTCGGTGTGGCCCCGATACCAAAACCCGTGGCTGGAAAATAGAGAATTTAAATACTTGTCCATGCACTGACATTGGTTGGAAAAAAGCAGGACCAAGATTCCCAGTTTTCTTTCCCTTCCCCCTAATTCCCCAACCCTAAATTTAGCCTGTGTGGGGCCCCTGGAGGGTGGTCTTGGCCTTTTGGCCTTCCAGTGGGTGGGGGCCCCTGGATGGTTTGTTGGCTCTATGGCCCCTCAGAGCTGTGCGGCCCTGGAGGGTGTTTTTGGCTCTATGGACCCACTCCCAACCAGGCCTGGTGGGGCCCCTGGATGGTGGTGTTGGCTCTCATGGACCCTCCAGGCAGCTGTGGAGCCTCTGGATGGTGGTGTTGGCTCTATGGATTCTCCAGCAGCTGTGGGAGCCCTGGATGGTGGTGTTGGTTCTATGGACCCTCCAGCAGCTGTGGGAGCCCCTGGATGGTTGGTGTCGATTATGGACCCTCCAGCAGCTGTGGGAGCCCTGGATGGTGGTGTTGGCTCTATGGACCTCCAGCAGCTGGGGGAGTCCCTGGTGGTTGGTGTTGGTTCTATGGACCCTCCAGCAGTGTGGGACCCCTTGGATGGTGGTGTTGGCTCTATTGGCCCTCCAAAGCTGTGGGGCCCCTGGATGGTGGTGTTGGCTCTAGGGACCTCCAGCAGCTGTAGACCCTCTGGATGGTGGTGTTGGCTCTATGGACTCTCTAGCAGCTGTGGGTCCCTTGGATATTCGTGTTGGCTCTATGGACCCTCCAAGTGTGGGAAACCCCGGATGGTGGTGTCGATCTATGGCTCCTCCAGCAGCTGTGGGAGCCCTGGATGGTGGTGTTGTCTCTAGGGGACCTCCAGCATCTGTGGGAGCCCCTGGATGGTGGTGTTGGCTCTATGGACCCCCCAGCAGCTGTGGGGCCCGGGGATGGTGGTGTTGTGGCTCTATGGATCCTCAAGCAGCTGTGGGGCCCCTGGATGGTGGTGTTGGCTTATGGCCCCTCCAGCAGCTGTGGGAGCCCTGGATGGTGGTGTTGGCTCTATGGCCCTCCAGCAGCTGTGGGGCCTGGATGGTGGTGTTGGATCTATGGACCCTCCAGCAGCTGTGGAGCCCCCAGATGGTGGTGTTGGCTCTATGGAGCCTGCAGCAGCTGTGGGGGCCCCAGATGGTGGAGTTGGCTCTATGGCTCCGCCAGCAGCTGAGGGATGCAGTCGGCTCCAGATCCCTGTGACAACCTACCAGGAGCTTATTGAGTCACTCCCTGCCCATCTAGCTGCTGTCTGGGCTGCACACGCCGATGTCTCTGGACATTAGCTGCTGGTTATAATAATGTGACTCCATGATTTATGTGATGGACCATTACTGCCCATTTAGCTTATGGCTATTACTAACGTATGTTAATATTCTACTCTGTGGTGGACACTGAGCCTTCATCTGGGTCTTTATACTGCACTTTGCTGCAATATCCTCATCTTGGATCCAATGTCTTAACCCATCGCCTCAATTTTATTTCTGGGCTGCACGAACTGTCAATAGGATGTTTTACATGATCGTGTGTAATGAAATCCTCATCCAATCAATAGATGACAGCAGAGAGTGCCCGCGCCTGGGCTTCACTCCCCATCTGCAGATGATGAGCCGGGATGCGTGCCGGCGGCTCAGGAGCTATTACCGCTTAATGGAAGACGATGACTTTTATCCGCAGAGTCACATCCGAGCGCATTACCTCATTATTCAGCCATTCAATCCCAAATGTGGATAAACATCTCTGAATATTGATGCGGCCGAGGAATATCCAGATTATTCACCACCGGGTGCAAAGCTCTGAGGTTCTGAAATGTTCTGCTCAACCTGGAGCAACAAGTCTCTCAACCAAACAACCTGAACTGTGCGGACACTTGTGTGTGGGGGGGGGGGAGGGGGGGTTCTTTACATTTCGAGAGCAATAACTGATTTATTGGTATTTTTAACTATTATGGAAACATTATGGGCTACACATACTCAGTATAGTGTCCTGGTAGGTTGTCACAGGTATCTGGAGCCGACTGCATCCCACAGCTGCTGGAGGGGCCATAGAGCCAACACCACCATCCCGGGGCTCCCACAGCTGCTGGAGGGGCCATAGAGCCAACACCACCATCCAGGGGCCCCACAGCTGCTGGAGGGTCCATAGAGCCAACAGAACCCTCCAGGGGCCCCACAGCGGCTGTGGGGACCATAGAGCCACAACCAACATCAAGGGGCTCCCACAGCTGCTGGAGGTTCCATAGAGCCAACACCACCATCCAGGGGCCCCACAGCTGCTGGAGGGTCCATAGAGCCAACACCACCATCCAGGGACCCCACAGCTGCTGGAGGGTTCATAGACCCAACACCACCATCCAGGGGCTCCACAGCTGCTGGAGGAGCCATAGAGCCACCACCACCATCCAGTGGCTCCACAGCTGGTGGAGGGTTCATAGACTCAACACCACCATCCAGGGGCTCCACAGCTGGTGGAGGGTTCATAGACTCAACACCACCATCCAGGGGCTCCACAGCTGCTAGAAGGTCCATAGAGCCAACACCACCATCCAGGGACCCCACAGCTACTGGAGGGTCCATAGAGCTAACACCACCATCCAGGGGGGACACAGCTGCTGGAGGGTACATAGAGCCAACACCACCATCCAAGGGCTCCACAGCTGCTGGAGGGTCCATAGAGCTAACACCACCATCCAGGGGGACACAGCTGCTGGAGGGGCCATAGAGCCAACACCATCATCCAGGGGCCCCACAGCTGCTAGAGGGTCCATAGAGCCAACACCACCATCCAGGGGCCCCACAGCTGCTAGAGGGTCCATAGAGCCAACACGACCATCCAGGGGGTCCCACAGCTGCTGTAGGGCCCATAGAACCAACACCACCATCCAGGGGCCCCACAGCTACTGGAGGGTCCAAAGAGCTAACACAGCCATCCAGGGGGGACACAGCTGCTGGAGGGTGCATAGAGCCAACACCACCATCCAGGGGCTCCACAGCTGCTGGAGGGTCCATAGAGCCAACAACATCATCCAGGGGCTCCACAGCTGCTGGAGGGCCATAGAGCCAACACCACCATCAGGGGCCCACAGCTGTTGGGAGGTCCATGGAGCAAACTCCACCATCCAGGGGCTCCCACTGTGTTGGAGGGTCCATAGAGCCAACACGCACCATCAGGGGGACACAAGCTGCTGGAGGGTCCATACGAGTCCAACAAACACATCCAGAGATCCCACAGCTGCTGGAGGGGCCATAGAGCAAACACCACCATCCAGGTCCACCCACAAGCTGCTGGAGGGTCCATAGAGCCAAACACCACCATCCAGGGCCCCACAGCTGCTGGAGGGTCCATACAGCCAACATCACCATCCAGGGGCTCCCACAGTCTGCTGGAGGGTCCATCGAGCCAATCACACCATCCAGGGGCCCAACTGCTGATGGGGGTCCCTAGAGCCAACACACCAATCCAGGGGGCTCCCTCAGCTGCTAGGGGGTCCATAGTGCCACCACACCCATACAGGGGGCCCTCAGCTGCTGGAGGGTCAATAGAGAAAACACACCATCCAGGGACCCCCACAGATGCTGGAGGGTCCATAGAGCCAACACCAACATCCAGGGGCTCCCACAGCTGCTGGAAAAGCCATAGAGCCAACACCACCATCCAGGGGCCCCACAGCTTCTGGAGGGCCCATAGAGCCCACAGACCATCCAGGGCTCCACACTGCTGGAAGGGTCCATAGAGCCACACCACCATCCAGGAACTCCCACAGTGCTGGAGGAGCATAGAGCCAACACCCACCATCGAGGGGCTCCACAGCTGCTGGAAGGGCATAGAGCAAACCACCATCTGGGGCCACAGCTGCTGGTGGGGGGGGGGTCCATAGAGACAAAAACACACCATAAGGGGCTCCACAGTGCTGGGATAAAGCCATAGAGCCTACAAACACATCAAGGGGCCCTCAGCTTTGGAGGGGCCCATAGAGCCAACACCACCATCCAGGACCTCCCTCAGCTGCTGGTGGCGCCATAGAGCCAACCACCATCCAGGGGCCGATATTAAGCTCAGCTTGCGTGGTCTTTGGGACTTTAGGGCCAGGGGTAGTACTGGGAAGTCTTAGTCCTGCTCTTCTATCCACTGTTAGACATTTCTATCCGTGTGACATGTCGCATTGTCTTGCTGGAAGATCCCATCCGCCCCAAAAGAGACAATCAACATGTATGTGTGTACGTGATCTGCAAGGATGGGATCATACCCAAATGAGGTGAGAGAGCCATCTTTCTGGAAGAGTAGTCCTTAGAGTGCACCGAAAACATTCCCCAGACCATAACACTGCCACAACCAGCTTGTGTTCTTCTAGCAATGGTTGCAGTGAGTTTGTTCCCTAATGTTTCTCATCTGACATGACCAAAAAGAGAAAAAGACAGGGGGACAAAGGGGGCGCACAATAGTGACGTTTGTCCAAAAAGAAGTTGGTTGAGAAAATAGGTAAATTGCTTACCTTATGAGGTTGCGCTCGTTTATAGAGGCACAACTTCATATGCGTTTTGGGGGGTTTTCGATGCCGTGCCCGTTCACGGCTGCCTTTTTGGTCCAATGGTTTCCCGGGGTTCGGAGGAAGCGGATAGAAACTTTATAAAAAGGAAATGGCGGACCTGGGCACGTGGAATGTGAAAATAACTGAAACCGAAATAATGGTTAGTAGAAATAATGTCTTTATTCTTAAAAATGTAGGGGTATATGACCCTCCCCCCTTTTAAAAACAGGGACGATAAAAAACCCACGCTTTTCCCTGCCTTTTTATCCCCGGCATTTCTAAAGGGGAAATATTGTAATTAAGGACTCTGTGGTATTTAAAGGATGTTATTTTTTTGTTTTTTTTTTTTTTTTTTTTTTTTTTTTTTTTTTTTTTTTTATATATTTATATATCATTAAAAATCACAACATCGAGCCAAAACAAGTTTTGAAAATAAGTAATTCAGGAGGTAAATATCCGGTTACAAAAAATCCCCCCCCCCCCCCCCCCCCCCTTTCTGGTTATTTTATGTACCCCCAGGGGATTAGTTTTATTTACTATTGGTCTCTTGAAACCTGTTACACTCAGTTTGGTAATTTTTTAACTTTTATTAGGAATGTTTATTTTATTTTTTTTTTGTTTTGTCCATAGAGGGGAACCCCCCTACTAGGGCTAATGTTTAGACTATATACATTCTAATTGGCCTGTGATCTGTACTAGCGACCCCCGGCTCATTTTAAATGTTATTGTACATTGAGAGTAGTCGCCCCTAAAATTGTCAGTTCCCAAAAACCCCGTCATTCCCTTTTTGGTCACGGCCCGCCCAAACTAAAAGCGCCAATATTCCCCTGTTATTTCAAAGGGGGTAGCTCCTTTGCATTTGGCCAAACCGAAATACCCGCTTTCTTGTTTTCTAAACCATTCACTACAAAAGCGCTTTCTATTTTTTCCATGTTAATTCTCATAGAGAGTAGCTCGTTATATTGGGCCTTTTTTAACACCCGCCCCATTCTGATTGGTAACAATGAAATTGTTTTCTTCGCCAAATAAAGTGAAAAGTAGTTAAGTACTATGACAGGAGGTTCATGCCCTGATAGGAAAATTTAAAAAAACCGACTAAATATTGGGTTAAATAATGTAAAAATTTTATTTAGGAATTACTGCTTTTATCCAAATTTTATCCCCCCCACCGGTTTGTGGGATCAGCAGTACAAGAATAAGTAACAATAAACATTAATTAATAGTTTTTTTTAAAAACAAAGACAATTTTTAAACAAAAATAGAGTAATAAAATGTATGTTTATCTTTTCCCTTTGTACATACCTTCAAGAGTTTTAAATGTTTTTATTGTCAGTGAATGTTTTTTTGTCAGTTATATAAAATTGCTAAAATTAGAAAAACAGCATTTTTGGTTTAGCGAGTTCTCCCGGGGTCTCCGGGGCGTGGAAACCAATAAAAAAAATGTTGAGTGATGTACCTGCTAATATATACCGAACGTTATCTCTTGACTATCGGTAGCCGTATTGTGACCCTGTTCCGGTCATTAAATATTCGGCCCCCTGAATCGTTGATTGCTTTCAATCAACCTATAAAAAAAATAACATCCTTTTAAATCCCAAAGTAGTCTTAATTACAATATTACCCTTGAGAAAGTGCCGGTATACGGCGGAAAAACGCTTTTGGGGTTTTTTTTATGTCCTGTTTTTAAAATAGTGTGGGGGGTTTTTACCCTACATTTTTAAGAATTTAAAAATTTTTTTTCTACTAAATCATTGCATGCAAATCCATCCATTCCCCTGAGGCAGACAAAACCCGACTCATCAGAGAAGACAACCCCTGCCCTTTTAACAGAGGGCAATTCCAATTTCCCCCTACACAGTAGGGTTAGCAGAGGTCAGTGACTCCCCTCTGCTCCGGGCCCCTACAAGAAGGGTTAGCGGGTGCAGGGGACTTATCTGTCCCGGGGTCCCCTAACAGTAGGGGTTGCAGAGGTGCGTGACATCGTGTGCCCAGGGCCCAACACAGAGGGTTGAGGGGTGCAGTGACATTTGTCTGCTCGGGGCCCCCTAAAGTAGGGTTGCAGAGGTGAGTGACATCCGTTGCCGGGGCCCATACAAAGTAGGGTTAGAGGGGTTTTGTGAATATACTGCTCCGGGGCCCCTCACAGTGGGTTAGCGAGGTGCAGTAATCCGTCTGCTCGGGGCCCCATCAAGTAGGGGTTGCGAGTGCAGTGACATGTTGTCCGGGGCCCCCATACACAGTAGGGTTAGCAGAGGGGAGTGAATTTATTCTGCTCCGGGCCTATAAAAAGTAGGGTTAGCAGAGATGCAGTGACATCGTTGCCCGGGGCCCTACCAAAATAGGGTTTGCGAGTGCAGTGACATCCTCTGTCAGGCCAATACACAGTAGGGTTAGCAGAGGTGCAGTGACTTCCCTTGCTCCGGGGGGGCCCCTTTAAAAAGTGGGTTAGCAGGGGGCGTGACATCCGTTGCTCCCGGCCCCCTACACGTAGGGTTAGCAAAGGGCAGTGACATCCTGCTCCTGGGCCCCTTCCGTAGGGGTTGAGGGTGCGTGACATCCGTTGCTATGGCCCCCACACAGTGGGTTAGCAGAGGTTCAGTGACATCGTTGTCTGGGGCTATACACAGTAGGGTTAGAGAGGTGCAGTGAATCTGTTTCTCCCGGGCCCCCCTAACAGTACGGTTAGCGAGGTGCAGTGCTTGCTCCCGGGGGGCCCCCTACCGTAGGGGTTGCAGAGGGCAGGACATCCGTTATCCCGGGGTCCTTAACAGTAGGGGTTGCAGAGGTGCGTGACATCCCTTGCTCCGGGGCCCATAACTTTGGGTTAGCAGAGGTGCAGTGAAACACCTTGCTCCGGGGCTCATACCAGAGCGGGTGGTGGAATGGTAGGAAGGGATTTTTCTGGGGCTTGTTAGGGGTTGCGTTGGGTACCTGGTCTAACCCGGAGGGGAATGTAACGGCCCGTCCAGTATTTGTCGGCGTAGGAGGTGTGTTGTTACCATTAGCATCCCGGGGAATTTGTATTGGGGCCTTCATGTTTATACCCTATTTCAAGCCTTCTTGTGTATATTTAATGGCAATGTTTTCTGTATTTTATTTGTGTGATATTCTGTGTGTTTGGACTTTAGTGGTAAAGGGTGTTGTTACATTTCCTAGAACCCACTAGGAGATATTGAGGGGGGTCAATTCATATGTCTGTAAAACAGTTTTGCGCTTGACAGGCTCCCCCCCTGAAACCCCAAATTCAGCCCTTAGTGTTTTGGCCGGGTTAAATTGGCTCGCCCCCCCTCTACCCAAGAGGCTGTGGGGTTCTAAAATTTGGCTTTGGGTTTGTTGGCTTGGCCAGAGTACATCAAAACCCCCCCTGCATCACCTGGAATCTTCGGCCTGGGTTTTGTCCCCTAACCCTGCCCCCCAGGCAGTAAGGTTTAACCCCTTAACTCCCGGCCCTAAAAAGTAGTTAAGGACCAGAACATTTTTTTTTTTTTTGCCTCCTTGATTTAAAACGTTGAAACTTTTTTTTTTTTTCATGCGCAGTTGGTTGAGGCCTGCTTTTTCGAAAAAAGTTGATTTATGGGGGAATAGTTTAAGTTCATTCAGATAATTGCAGATTAAAAAAAAAAATTTTTTTTTTTTTTACATTTTGTTTTACACCGTTCATTTTTCACACGTAATAATTGTTAGATTTTCTCAGGTTTTTACGGTGTGTGGATACCTAATAGTGTTGGGTTTTTTTGTGTGTGTAATAGATGCACAATTTTTTTTATTAAACATTTATTTTTATTTTTTTTTTTTTTCATCTTTTTTTTTACACTTTTTTTTTTTTTTTTTTTTAAATCCCATGAAGGGAGAACTGTTTTACATTTTTTTTAAAGTTTTTTTTTTTTTTTTTAAATTGTAATGTATTAGCATATTCTATTGCTAATACATTTAATCTGTGTAATTTGAAAGGGTGATTGGACAACACAGTGTTTCCCAGTATGGTTCATACCAGAAAGCTCGGGGCTATTGGTCCCAGAGTTGCTGTGCGGGGTTCCCCGGGGTGTGGGTCATCGGGTGTCCCCCATCACCCGAAGAGCGGGGATCCCCTTTGATTGCGCTGTGGTAATGCACCGCCGCATTCAAATGGTTAAAGCACCGGGCAGCGGAGGTTTCCGCCGCTCCCCGGTGCCTGCAGAAGATGCTCTGGGATCGGGGCTGTGTAGTACAGCTCCGATTTTAACACAGTTGTGGCGCCGCAAACCCCAAAGTCTACAGCGACGTATAAAGACATCGCTGTAGACAAACGACCCGCACCGGCCGACGTCAAAAGACGGTGCACGGTCGTTAAGGGGTTAATGTGTGTCCTCATTGTCTCAGTAGGACAGTCTCTGTATTTAGTAGTGCCTGCTGTCGGATTGGTGAAGTATTAGAGGGTCTCCCATTCACCGTCTATGTCTTCCTGGCTTACAAGTCAGGGTGTCCATGTGTATCCCTCCTGCTGGTCAGTAAGCGTTTACAGCGTCATCTTCTCTCTAGTTTATTCAAGTAACTTCAAGTAACCATTCACACGCACCTTATAAAGGCTGAAAACCGCAAGTCCCTGGAGCAGCTCTGTCTACTTCATTTTGTCTATCTGCTAAGGCCAAATCCATAGTAACCACGGTAACCCCCTCTCTGAAGCTAAGGAGTCTAATCAAGCCTGCATTTACTCAAGACCTTATATACCTGTATTGAACTGTATAAAATTAGTCCCTTCAGTAAAATTTACATCTATTTGCACCATTATTGTGTAAAGACATTTTATTTAAAGAAGTTCCCTTGTGTATATGCTGAGAGGAGAAAGGGCTCCATCACCCTCGGAGCCCACCGTGACAGGAAGGTTGCAGAAGGTGAGCCCCAAAGTTCCACTACAACACCCAGCAACCCCCTCCAGCACGGCAACATCATTATCATCACTTACTGGGTATGACAGTATGATGGGTCACATGAAGTACTTAGCACAAGTTGGAGGGTAAACCTGTGAATTTAGTTATCCATTGGGCCTGGGAACATAGCAGCAACCCTAAAGTGCTCCATCATGTTCAAGTTGTATAGTCACCTTGTGTACTGTAACCATCAAGCTTGATACCCTCTGTGTGAACTGAAACCATCAAGTTTACTATACCAGTTGTTAAAAAAGGGTAGACTGTAGAATTTTCTGCTCTCTATATCCACCTGTGTTTGTATCTTCAGTTAAAGGGGAACACTTGGATCCCAACATCACAGTTTGGGGCTCTACTGACTTTTTCTTTTTCTGGAATTACTAGAACAAGTTAATGAGACTGAGCTGCAATGTCTGATAAAACCCTTGTAGTTTAAGCCGGTTTTCCTAATCTTATGCAACCCCATTAAAGCAGATTCCCAGGTCCTGGTACATTAAGTCTAATGGACATTAAAGGGGTTGTCTCGCTACAAAGAATAGCTTTCAAATTGTAGGGAACACAAAATAAAGACATTTTCCAAATATATTGCTTTGTTCCTCTGTTTTCCCTAAGGAGATACAAGTGAATTTATGATCTCCCTGGCTATTTCAGTTCCCTCAGTAACTGACCTGTAAATAATTCTCCCCCTGCTGTTTGTTCAATGAGATAACAGTGAGTGATGTCATCACACAGGTTGTGGCAGTGTCCTGTGCTGCTCAGCAGTAAAAAGCTTGATTTTATGTAAAATAAACAGAACTGTAATTAGGGCTTTTGTTTTGGGGATCAGATAAGAAGTCCTGTTAGTAGTTTGAGAAGCTAATCTGATCTAATTAGCATCTGAAAGCACAGCACAGCACAGAGCTGTACAAGCAGGGAGCTGTGTGCAAATGAGTCAGTCTGAACCAGGAAGTGACAGAGTATTTCATTCATGCATTCTCTGAAACTCTGAAGGGAGACAACTCCTTTAACGATCAGGATTAATATTTCGTAATGTACATTAAAGGGGTTGTCTCACTACAAAGATTAGCTTTCAACATGTAGGGAACACTAAATGAAGACGTTTTCCAAATATATTGCTTTGTTCATTTTTTTCGTTGAGGAGCTACAAGTGATTTTATTACCTTCTGTGCTCTCTCTGGTTTCCCAAGTGACCGACCTGTATACTCCTTCTCCCCTGCTGTTTGTTCTATCTGATAGCAGGGAGTGACATCATCACACAGGGTCGTGGCAGCACAGAACTCCGGACAGTTTGAGCTTGTTTGTTATCTGATCTTTCAGACAAAAGACAGTAATTACTATTGTTTACTTTAACTCAGAAGCTTCCCTTGTCCTGACAGCATGAGATTTATCTAATTAGCAGAAGTCTGAATACACGGAGCTCATTTGCTAATTACAGACAGCTTGACCAGGAAGTGACAGAGCAACGCAGCATTATTTCATTCATGCATCCTATGAAACTTTGAGATGAGAAAATCCCTTTAAGTCCCAGGCTCTGGGGCTTCAGGAGATGTGGAATATTGTGGAGAAGGAGCTGTTATGTTAAGATAAGAATATATGAGCTAGCTTCATCTACACATTTTATCCAGCAGGTATGGACTCCACTGGTCTCCACTGGTGGTCTCCAAGAATGAACTCAGCTGTGGGCTACAAACATCAACTCACATAGGGGAACCAAGAGTTGGCACCACAGGTATCTCCTCTGACTTCCCCACACACACAGGGGTGTGTATAATCCTTCTACAGAAACAGCTATGGTAAAGTCTTCCCATCCAGCTATCACAAGGGGCAAGAACCCCAAAACTATTGTCTATGGATAAGGGTCTATTCTTCATAGTTGTTATTGGGACAGACATTGCTATACCTGATAGCAACCTTTAGGTGGTGCTAGAAAGTCAGTTTTGTATTGCAGCAAAACTAATTTGCATATTTTCTTTTCCCAGGGATCATTGCCAGCTGGCAGTCTCCAGAAGGAAAAACAATACCCCCTAGAGCTCCAACTTCCAGGCAGTCGCTCTAGTACATTTGTTCCCAGTATACAGCAGTTTGTGTATTTTCATGCAAAGTGGAGTCTGTTGCTTTGTTTTCATCTTAAACTTTAGTATTAACGCTTTAAAGGGGTTTTCTCAACACAGTGATGAGCTTTGAACATGTAGACAAAGGTAAATAAAGACTTTTATCAAATACACTGCTGTTCTGATTTTGCTTTATTTTAGTGTCAGTTTTTATCTTCTGCTTGTATAAAAAATCTTCCCTAAATTACCCATTACCTCTCCCTTCTTTAGTGGATGTCACTCCTTGTTGTGTCTTGTCAACAGCACATGAGCATGTTTATCTTTCGTAATTACAAAATTTAGAGCTATGTAGCTTTCTGCACCACTGTTTAGACCCCTCCATCACCAATGTTCCTCTTAGAGTCCAATCAGGTAGTAGGAGCCTGAAGCTGTAGAACCGCCCAAAGTTTGAACAGGAAGTGAGATCCTGAAGCTGTAGAACCACCCACAGCCTGAACAGGAAGTGAGAGCCTGAAGCTGTAGAACTGTCCACAGCCTGAACAGGAAGTGAGAGCCTGAAGCTGTAGAACAACCCACAGCCTGAACAGGAAGTGGGAGACTAAAGCTGTAGAACTGCCCACAGCCTGAACAGCAAGTGGGAGTCTGAAGATGTAGTACCGCCCACAGCCTGATCAGGAAGTGGGAGCCAGAAGCTGTAAAACTGCCCCCAGTCTGAACAGGAAGTGAAAGCCTGAAACTTTAGAAGTGCCCACTGCCTGAACAAGAAATGGGAGCCTGAAGCTGTAGAACAGTCCACAGCATGAACAGGAAAGAAGACTGAAGATGTAGAACTGCCCACAGTCTGAACAGGAAGTGAGAGCCTAAAGCTGTAGAACAACCCACAGCCTGAACAGGAAGTGGGAGCCTGAAGCTGTAGAACCCCAAAAAAGCAGGTGTGAAAGAGCCAGATGGGAACATTCCTTTGAAGTAGACCATTTAGGAGAGGACTTTTCTGAGCCGTGGAGCTTTGGATCCAATGGTTTCCGAGAGTTTGGAGCTACGCGTTGCCAGTTCTGCCCCCCTTTAAATTATTTTGCTCCTCTGCCTCATCCAAGAACCTTGTCGGACTCTTTATGCATCTTCAGAAGAGCTTTGGCTACAAAATGTTGTAACTTTGCAACAATGTTTCTGCTTCGGAAATTTGTCTTTCTAGATAATGAACTTTCTTATGACAATGGGGTTTATTAAAAACATGTTTTGCCCTTTTTTCCCAAATTTCCGCCATGAGTGGAAGTTAGGAAATGCCCTTTTAAGCTGACCTTGCTCCATAAATAACGGGTCAGCTCTTACAAGCGGGGGTCGCGCTGCTTCGCGGCTATACTGGGAGAAACCAATCCGGGGTTTAAAACCTTTTTTAATCCTGCAGTCAGGAGTCACCATAGTAAAAAACCTTTAATATACAAGCGGGTTTTTTCTGTCCCCCAATTAGATACCCCATGATTGCATCACATTGTGCCTGTCACGGAACGCTCCGCGGGCTTCGGACGTGATCTGGTCCTGAACACCTGTTACTTACCTCTCCCCGCTCCTGCATCCTTGTGAGCACATTCACGCTCCCTAAGACACACGTGTTGGCTCTGTTAAATTTAAAGGGCCAGCGTGCCGGTAATTAGATGATTGCCGGGCAATGACCTTATATCCTGTGACTTCTCCCTCTGTTGCTTGTCGCCTGTTCTTACTTTTTTGCCTGTCTGCGACTACGCACCTGCCTGACGATTCTGTACCATGTTGCACCTCAGCCGCCACCCCTCTGCTTCCTGATTTGGCTTATACCACCGCTTACAGTGGTCCAGTGAATCTATGCTCCTCATGACAGTGCCAGTGGCTTGTCATCACAGCTGGGGACTTAAACCCTTAAAAATTTTTTAGTTTGTGCCTCCTTGCGTTTCAACGTTTTTTTTTTAATTTTTTCAAGGGCATTTTTACCCCTCGTTTTATTCGGGAAAATTTTGTACTTTATGGGGAATAGTTTAATTTCATTTTATAAAAAATTGCAAAATTTTTTATTTTTTTCACTTTTCACCTTAAAAAATTTGTTAATTTAATTCTCAGGTTTTACAGCGTTGGAACCTAATATTTTTAGGTTTTTTTGTTGGTTTTAATATTCAAAATTTATTTTTTTATTAAATTTTTATTTTAATTTTATTTTTTTTTTTAAATTTTTTTTACATTTTCTGTTTTTTTTAAACTTTTTTTTTACATCACATAAAGGGGAGAACTGTTTTACTTTTTTTTTACATTAGTATTTTTTAAACTATTCAATCCTAATACATTAAAAACTTGTCTGTCTGACAGTGGTCCTGGCACTGGCTTAGTACACAACAGCTCGGGGTTACTCTGGGTCCCCGGGCTGACTGTGCAGCCTTTCCCCCGGGGCTCTGTCATTAAAGGGGTGTTTCGATCACCCGACAGAGCGGGGAAACCCTTTGATTGCGCTGGGGAAACCCCCGCCGCAACAAAGGGTAAAAGCACCGGGGGACGAGGTTTCCCCCGCTCCCGGTCTCGCAAGAGCTCGGGATCGGGCGGTGAGCCCCACCAGGCCAGGGGCAAAAACAAAAAAGTTTTTGTCGCAACGGGTTCCACTGGGGGGCTGGGCCCACCCTACGAAGAAAATTACCGGCCTCTACAAAAACACCCCATTTTACCACATAATACAGTGTTCAAAACAAAACTGTTTTGGGTATACAATAGCAAAGATCACATTCTGTCTTCTCACACGTCGTCATCTAAAATATCTAGCACAGGGCAAAGGGCCCATCCATACCCCCCTCCCCCACATACAAATCCCCCCTCCACCCACTACAATACCCCCTCCACCCACAACATACCCCCCACCCACAACAATACCTCCTCCCCCCATACAATACCCCCCACCCAAAATAAAAATATCCCCCTCCACCCACAAAAAATACCCCCTCCCCCCCAAACAATATCCCCCTCCACCCACACATTTATCCCCCTCCACCCACATACAATATCTCCCTCCCCCACATACAATTCCCCCCACCCCATAAAATTTTCCCCCTCCACCCATCAAATCCCCCTCCCCCCATACAATATCCCCCTCCACCCGCAACAAACCCCCCTCCACCCACTAAAATATCCCCCTCCACCCCATAAAAATTTCCCCCCCCACCCACAGACAATTCCCCCTCCACCACATACAATATCCCCCCCACCCACATACAATATCCCCCTCCACCCACATACAATACCCCCCCCACCCACATACAATATTCCCCTCCCCCCACACACAATATCCCCCCACCCACACACAATACCCCCCTCCACCCAAACACAAATTTCCCCCTCCACCCCCCTAAACCCCCCCCACCCACATACAATACCCCCTCCACCACTCAAAAACCCCCCCACCCACCACAAATCCCCCTCCCCCACACACAATCCCCCTCCACCCACACACAATACCCCCCTCCACCCACATACAAACCCCCCCCCCCACAAACAATATCCCCCCCCCCACATAAAACCTCCTCCCCCCAATACAAATCACCCTCCACCCACAACAATATCCCCTCCCCCCACATACCATATCCCCCTCCCCCCCCATACAATATCCTCCTCCACCCACATAACTATCCCCCTCCACCCACATACAATATCCCCCCTCCACCCACAACAATATCCCCCCACCACAACAATACCCCCCACCCACTACAATATCCCCCCCATTTTTCCCCTGTACCACCTCACCACCTTCAAAAATAAACACCAGCAAGAAAGAAAGTGTAACTCCATCACGGGGTCAGGTTCCCCACTCACAGTCAGATACACATTAACCGCCACTAAACTAACACGATTAACCCCACATAGGGAACCACAAGAGTCAGACCACAGCCGGGTAAAACCCAAAACACCCCCATAAGAGACCACATAGAGGTCAGAAAAAGCTCAGATAACCTACAACACCGCCATATAAGCCCCACATAGGTCAGACACCAGCTCATATAACCTACAACACGACCATAAAGCCAAAAAAGGGGTCAACCCACTGGGGTATAACCAAAAACACCGCCTATAAACCACATAGAGTCAGACCCCCAGCTCGGGTAAAACCTACAACACTCCCATGTAAGCCCAAAAAAAGGGGCAGACACCAGCTCGGTAAACCTACAACCCGCCATAAGACCAAAGGGGTCAGACCCATTTCGGGCCCACCATCCATTACAATAAAAAAATAACCCCTGAAATGGGGGACTCACCAAGACGTCCTATCTGAGGAGTCTTCTCTTTCTTTTTGATCTTCTTTTTCCCCTTTCTTCTGCACCCGTTTCACACCGCCATGTACTTGCCCGGGCCCCAAAACCTTTCCTCAGAAATTACACAAATACTTAGAACCCCTCAATTTACCACATCTCTTCACCTATTCCCCCCCCCTGTCAAACTTCCCAGGGTGGGAGAGCGGGTACAAGCCATGACTTAGAGACCCGGGACCTAAGGGGTTGGGGGGGGGAAAGACTAACCCCCTGGAATAAGCAGGGGGTATACAACAGTTAGGGGCCCCTTTTGGTAGATACAGGGATAGGGTCTCTTTTAGCAGTGTGCATAACAGCCCCCCCCTTTACATGTGAAGGTGTCAGGGCCCCCTTTAGCTAGTCAGGGGCCCCCTTTAGAATCAGGCCCCCTTTTGGGATCCCCGGGCCCCCCCCCTTTTGGATCGGGCCCCCCTTTTATGAATCAGGGCCCCCTTAGGGTCAGACCCCTTTTGTAGCCAGGGCCCCATTTAGTATCAGGCCCCCTTTTTTTAGCCAGGGGGCCCCTTTTTTAGCCAGGGGGCCCCTTTTTATCAGGGCCCCCTTTAGTAGCCAGGGCCCCCTTTATACCAGGGGCCCCCTTTTAGTAGTCAGGGCCCCCTTTATGTCAGGACCCCTTTTGTACCAGGGTTTCCCCCTTTATTTGTCCCGGGGGCCCCTTTAGTAGCCAGGGCCCCCCTTTATTAGCCGGGCCCCCCCTTTTGTAACCAGGGCCCCCCTTTTGTAGTCAGGGCCCCCTTTAGTAGTCAGGGCCCCTCTTTAGTAAGGGCCCCCCTTTTTTACCAGGCCCCCCCCTTTGTATCAGGGCCCCTTTTTGTAGCCAGGGGCCCCCCCTTTTGTAGTCAGGGCCCCCCTTTAGTAGTCAGGGCCCCCCTTAATACCAGGGGCCCCCTTTAGTATCAGGGCCCCCCTTTTGTAGCCAGGGCCCCCTTTGTAGTCGGGGGGGGGCCCCCTTTAGTACGGGCCCCTCTTTAGTACCAGGGCCCCCCTTTTGTATCAGGGCCCCCTTTTTGTAGTCGGGGGCCCCCCTTTTTAGCCGGGCCCCCTTTTTGTAGCCAGGGGCCCCCCCTTTTGTAGCCAGGGGCCCCTTTTGTAGCCAGGGCCCCCTTAAGTAGCCAGGCCCCCTTTAAATAGCCAGGGGCCCCCCCTTTTTAAGTCAGGGCCCCCCTTTTTTAGCCAGGGCCCCCTTATAGTCAGGGCCCCCCTTAGTACCCGGGTCCCATTTAATAGCAGGGGCCCCCATTTGACCAGGGGGCCCCCCCCTTGTATCAGGGGCCCCCCCCTTTTATCAGGCCCCCATTGTAGCCAGGGGCCCCCCTTTGTAGCCAGGCCCCCAATAGTAGCCAGGGCCCCCCTTAAAAATTCAGGGCCCCCCCTTATACCAGGGGCCCCCCTTAAGTCATGGCCCCCCTTAGTACCAGGGCCCCCCTTTTATCACGGCCCCCATTTGTACCAGGGGCCCCCATTATACCAGGCCCCCTTTGTAGTTAAAAAAAAAAAAAAAAAAAAAAAACAACCACCCTTACCCCGGCTCCGGCTCCCGCCAGGTCCCGGCCGCTCCGTGCTGCCGCCGCTCCGTACTGCGGCCCGCATAGGCGGGGCGGTGAAGTGACGTCACCCGCGCCGCACGCAGCATAGGGGGGCCCGGGGCCCGCAGGCTGAAGACCTAACACCTTCACCTGTCAGGGAACAGCGGACGCAGCGCTAGGGGCCCTCTGCTCCGGACACCGTGCGCCCCGGGGGCCGAGGACATTTTCCCCCAAATCCTGGGGGCCCGGGCTCTGGGGGCTCGGGACCAATCCCGGGGGTTCTACCGGGTGCCGGCCGGGCCCGGGGGGGCGACGGGATGCCCCCGGCCCACAGCGCTCGGGGGGGGCCCACCGGGGGATTCACCATCCCCGCGCCCCGTCCGAGCCTGGTCCAGAAAAGAGCGCTGCGACAATAAAAAATAACAAAACGTGGTTTTTTTTTAAGCACTAAAATATAATAGAAACTCTAATAAGTTGGTAACGACACGACTGTGCCGTCCTGCAGAATACAGATAGCGTGTAATTTATACCAAAGAGTGAGCTCCCAAAATGGTTAGGTTTCCCAGTACATTACATGGTACCATCAATGACATTATTAAAAAGTACATCTTGCACCACAAAATGACAAGTCCTCATGCATCTACAGAATGTCTCAAAAGTGAGTACACCACCCACATTATTTCCAGGTTAGAGAACGGCCTCTCTACACTAACTTTGGTGTATTATATCTTTTCATGGGACAACACTGAGGATCTGACACTTGGATACAATGTAAAGTCATCACAACCTGTATCACAGGGGAAATGTGGTGCCCTCAAAATAACCCAACACACAGCCATCAATGTCTAACTACTGGGGACAAAAGTGAGTAGACCCCCTAAGTGACCACAAAAGTAAGTAGACCCCTAAGTGACCACAAAAGTGAGTACACCCCAAGTGACAACATAACGATACACCCCAAATAACCACAAAAGGAGGACCCCCCAAGGACAACAAAATGAGTACACCCCAAAATTAACCAAAGAAATAATCCTAAGTACAATGGACAAATTGGCCAAAGTGTCATATTCTGTGTGGCCGCCATTATTTTTTTCCAGCACTTTCCTTAACTCTTGGGCCTGGGAGTCACAGAGCTTCAAGGCTCAGCCACTGGAATCCCTTCCCCCCTCCATGACAATATCACGGACTGGTGGATGTTAGAGACCTTCGCTCCTCAACTTCTGTTTGAGGGGGCCCACACAGCTCCTTGGTTTAGGGCTGAGATGCTTGGCCTCCAGCCCTTTACCCCCATTTTCTTTAGCAAGGCAGAGGTCGCTTGGAGGGTTTGCGGTCGTTTGTTGGGTACTGCCCTGAGCCCAGAAGGGGGGGTCATGCACCCTCTGTATGTCCAGACTTTTGGGGCCATGGTTCACTCAATGAAATGAGCTCCCCCCAACCCGCAGCACTTATGCAGCCCCGGACCATGACACCCCACCACCATCCTGACTTAGCAAAACACTTTTCTTTGTACTCCCCCCCGTTGCCACCACACACCTTGACACCATCTGAAAACCAAATAGTTTCTCTTGGTCTCATCAACACAGGCCATGTTCCAGAATCCATGCCTTTGTCTGCTTGCTTCACAAAATGTTTGGGCTTTTTTGGGCATGTTGATGTTTGGGGAGCCGGGCCCCCCTTTAGATTGGGTCCCCGGGGCCCCCCCTTTTGAGGGTTGGTAG